>JARFJB010001119.1:1630000-1702500 GCA_036346205.1 Vesta saturnalis | reverse complement strand
CGTATCTCGTAAATGGTAAATTTAGTACGCCAAATAATTCTTCACATTGTGAATGACCAATTCCCGTACTTAGGCAGCCCCAAACCAACTCTTTGTTAACATCTTTTACATGATCTGGGTGTTCTGAATGAATAACAATCGTTTTGTCACAATTGTACATTTGTACTTATGATTAGCAACATTTTCATATTGGAGAAGTACATATGCCAAATCAACTATTCTTCTCCCTTGTATTATGTCATTAAGAGTTAACGGTGGGTTTGCATCAACTTCCATCTCAAGGGGTGGTAAATACTCGATACTGAAAAGTAGGGAGTTTAGTATGCACAGTATTATAATAACAATAAATCACTTACTGAACCAAACTATTATCGTTGTCGTTGTTAGCAATTTGAGGCTCAATATCGTGTTCCCTGTAATAAATGAGGAATATATTTAGGAAATTGTAAGAGAATAAAATTTTTTTAACATGCGATCTACAAACAATACAAAAGCTCTATTTTTTCTATTGTAATAAAATAAAATGACTCGCTCAACAATGCCATTAACGTCATTCTCAACACTTCTTGTTGTATTAGATCCAACATAGTTTTTGCTATAACAAAACAAAATATGTTTAGGAAAACAACTTCTACAATAGACGAAAATCTTAATTTTTTAAAGAATAATAGGATAAAAAATCAGTATCTATACTTACGATTTATTACACAAGTTTTTTATTATTCTAGATCTGCTTGTTCGCTTACGGCGTCTTGACAAAGACGGTTTTGCTTTAGGCATCTTGAATACTATGAAACTCTAGGAACGAATACACACTACACACTGATGATACAGAATAAACATAAATCCAAAAAGAAGGACCTTAAATAGGTAAATTCAAAGTATACCTACCCTCTTTCTAAATTACTAATGGGTTTACGCATAACAATAAACCGGTAATGAATGCATTTTAATCCTTTGAACTTAAGAACTTAATCTTACAGTGCAGCGGATGTCATTTAATGAGGCATTTCCGTTAACTATAAGTTTAATTAACAAATTTTTTAAATAGCCGTTTGCTATTTTTCTTTGAGTACATCGATAGCATTTTATACAAATGAGTCATTCTTGTACATTTTAAAATTGTCAGGTCGAGCGTCATTAGGGCTGCTTACTATATAATGCACATTTATCTTGTATAGGTACCTTAATTCCTATTGGTTATTGCCGGAATTGTTAGGCGTGAACCTGTGAAGGGCGTATTTGTTAATGCAATTACTTTCCCATCTTAATTATCCATATATTTTTTTGATTGTTTATAGTCATTTTATATTATTCATTATAATACCTGTATCCTGTTGTCCAGAATACTTATAATTTTTTAAAAGGGCTACAATAGCACGCTTCGAAGTACTTCGTATTTTACAAATGTTATAACACTTTTAACAATAACATTTTTTAAAATATAAAACCAACAGGACGTAGTGAACTGCATATTGTTTCAGTATTATCAATTTCATAGCTGTTAATGCAAAAGAAAACATGTTGTGAATGTAGAAAATTTCTTGATTTTCAACGTTTATCCAACTATTCTGAAGCTCCTGTTATCAAAATAATTTTATAATTATTTTTTTAGGGAACCCTCAAATACGTACTTCTATACTCCCAAATATTTTATACTAAAAATAATTTTTTGTTTTCATGTTTTAAGGTAGTGTAGCCCCTTAAGTTATAAGAACTTCTTAAACGTAATAATGTCTAGATTTGTTACATCTATGAGATCCATTTGTTAAAACACAAATTTTCTAATATCGATATCTATTGACAATATGCGATAATAGTAAACTAAGAAAATTTCATAGATAATATGTTTTAGTTTGTTTTCATACAATAGGGACCCACACAAGGTACTCATTCAGTCACCGAGTTTCTCTCTGGCAAGATGTACGAAACATTACATTTTATACATGTGTGAAAAACAGCAGAAAATTATAGCAGACAATTTATCTGAATATACCCGAAAGTCCATTGGCGCACATTTCTCGGTTATTGTCAGTAAATCAACGATTAGTGATTATCTGCTAGAAAAACCTAACATTATAAAGTTTTAATTATTCGGAACGGCGCACTATGAAGTATATTAAAATTCACCACCGAAACTCCATCGAATACGACTTACAGTATGGTATTCACTGGGTGAAACAGAGCCCTAAATAATAAAAACAAAATTTGGAAAGAAAATTAAAAGTTGGAGCACATCTTGGTTTGCACAAAAATATCTTCATTAAGATGCAAATCTACCCTGAAAATTTGATCGACTACAGTGGGATTCACGGGGTGTAATTCATCCCTAAATATTTAAATACATTCTAGAAAACAAACTGAGAGTTGGAGCACATTTTCGTTTGCACAAAAAATCTTCAACCATGACAATTAGACGGACTTACAATGGAATTCAAGGGGTGCAGTACCCTCATAAAGAATTGGAAAATTCTACTAAGCAAACTAAAAGTTGGACCACATTTTCGTTTGCATAAAGATATCTGGATTAAGAAGCAAATCTACCCTGAGAATTAGACTAACTTACAATGGGATGCACGAGGTGTAATTCATCCCTAAATAATTCCCACGGAAAACAACCCAAATTAAAATTTAAACACCCCCTCGAGATCCTAACACAACTCGTTGACGACCTCCCCGAGGAGATAGAAGAATCCCTAGACAATACTCCATATGCACTCCGCATCCCTCCGTCTATTCGATGACGACCTAGCATGATACCTTCAAACGAATCGGATTAATCGCACAAACCACGCTTCACGAAACTAAACAACACTCACACCTAAATCAGCTCAAATATTCAAATAAATCTAAATCCTTTTTTAACACCAAAAATAATCACATCTCATGATTGTAAACTACACAAAACAGCCCAACACCAACAAGAAAAGAATGATCAAGCCTGAAGAGGAGAAGGACTCCTGACCAGCCTACGTACAACATCTATACAGGGTGAATCTTATCTAATCCGCCAAAATTAAAGGCGTGCTAGAACTCATCATTCTAAGCAAAAAAGTTCATATGTACATGGGTCCGGAAATGCTTCGTTTCCAAGATACAGGGTGTCAAAGTTGAAAAAAAAATCGCGTTTTCTTCAATATCTTTCGACTGTTTCGAAATAGTTTCATGAAATTTCGTATACGGGGTTTTTTTAGGATGACAAATTCAAATTTGTGATCCATTTGGTTGTCGTTTCTAGAGGGCGCCAGCGGCAACGATTTCGACCCCTTTAAATCGTAGCAATTTTTTGCTACACTGTATGCCATTTTGGACTAGAAAATCGATTCTCCTATCTTTTCTTCTAAAAAAGGTATATCTTAGTGATGTCGCTAGGAGCAACCCTTTCCGAGAAAAACGCTTTTAAAACTCATGATGCATACACATTTTCGGAGGGTATTTTTTTGACAGGTTTATCAATAGGAATTTTTAATTGTTACTAAGTAACTTACTTGTTTACTTATGTACTTATCTGTCTCTTTGCGTTCATTGATAATAAAATTTTAATAAAAAATCCATAATTAAATACGATAGAATGCCTAGACATACAACATGTATACTTTTAATATTAATTTTTTTTCTTTTCCTTTTTTTAATGTTAGATTTTTCTCGGAAAGGGTTGCTCCTAGCGACTTCACTAAGATACACCTTTTTGTAGCAGAAAAGACAGGAGAATCGATTTTTTTAGTCCAAAATGGCATACAGTGTAGCACAAAAAAGTTGCAAAGATTTAAAGTGGTCGAAATGGCTGCCGCTGGCGCCCCCTAGCAACCACAACTAAATGGACCACAAATTTGAATTTGTCATCCCAAAAAAACTCCGTATACGAAATTTCATGAAACTATTTCGAAACAGTCGAAAGATATTGAAGAAAACGCGATTTTTTTTTTCAACTTTGACACCCTGTATCTCGGAAACGAAGCATTTCCGGACCCATGTACATATGAACTTTTTTGCTTAGAATGATGAGTTCTAGTACTTCTTTAATTTTGGCGGATTAGGTAAGATTCACCCTGTATAAGCTAAAATAAGTGAGTAACTAACCATAAGCATGGGCATACTAAAAAAAAATCTACCCTAAAAATTAGACTGACTTACAATGGGATCCATAGGGTGCAATTCACCCCTAAAGAATTAAAAAATTTCTACAAAGCAATGTAAAAGTTGGAGCCTATTTTCGTTTGCACAAAAGTAGCTTCAGTAAGATGGAAATCTACCGTGAAAATTAGATCGATACAGTGAGATTCACTTTATGCAAATCACCTTTAAACGATTAAAAGGATTCTAGAAAACAAACCGAACGTTGGAGCACATTTTCGTTTGCACAAATTTATTCATTTAAAAGCAAATCTACCCTGAAAATTAGACCGAATTACATTGGGATGCATTCAACCCTAAATAATTAAAAAAAATCTAGAAAAACTTAGAGTTGGAGCACATTTTCGTTTGTACAAAGATGTCATCATTAAGTTTCAAATCTACCGTAAAAATTAGACTGATTATTTAACTTTAAACGAAAACGAATACGAATACAGTTTTATAATAGATATTTATCTTCAACTGTTAAATATTAGTAATTGTCAAATTATACACACGGAAAGATTGTCACTTATACCGGATGTCCCGTGACTCGATAGACGTAGCTTAAGAGCGTATCGTTTGGACAGACTTAAATCTGAAATGTCTTATACATGTTTGTCCAAAACATGCACGTTGAATAAAGTAATGTTTTATTAATTAGGATTTTTTATTGCTAACAGAAGTTTAAGTAAAGCCTTGGGCCAAAAAGTCCCCTCTCTCCCACTACCAACGACAAAAACATATTGTATGTGGTATAGTTACACACCAAAATTACATGAATACGACTAGATATTCTTCGTACACTACTAGGGGGACTATTTTCGATTATGTTAAGAATAGCTTTTTCTTCGACAAGTTCTTGATGTACGGGACGTTCTGCATTAGCTTTAGGAAAATTATCTTTTTCCGTTAAATGTCGATGTACATGTATGAACATTTGCTTACTAGGTATCCTTCGACCAGGAAACCTCCGCTGATATTCCCTCACTGACGCTCTTGCATCAAATTAATATTAAAATTACAACGGCAAAGAATAAACAATATCACCATAACAATATGACCAAACTATTACGTTGCCTACCAGATTTGGTTTACTGTTAAATCTAATATTGCCTATTTAATTATTGAGTTTGGAAAAAGTGAATAAGGCACTTTCGACTTAAAACTGTCCCAGAAATAGGCACTTAAGCGGTGGCCATCGAGTCATGGGACACCCGGTATATTCCGGTGAATCGTTCAATTTGAACTCTCTTTCTAAAAAAAACACGTGTCGAAGGAATAACATTGTTGTACCAATTGAACAATTTAACCACTATTAACCCCAAAAATGAAACATTCACCTTAATGGATCCCTTGGGTAAAAATATAGCAAATAGCAAGGCTTTTCTGAATAAATTTATAGTTTCTGATTGAATACAACAAAATTAATAAGGAATATTCACAAATTGATACAGCAGATTACAGTATGAACCTGATTGATCACTTACATCAAACAGATAATTGCAATTACGGGGTATATATAATTTATTACTTCAACAACACGATCAACCGGAAATATTTATCATTGTATGAAAACATGGATAATTACAGGAAAGAACTAAAACACATTATCTTGCAAAATTCATAACATAAATATATTTATTGCAACAAACAGGACAATGAACCATGCTATAAGTGTAATGGGTGTCAGAGGTACTTCCATGCGAAATGCTTACTTACGACAACGGAAACCGAAACAACATTCTGCCAAATTCTAAGTATCCTCACAACTTATGTGAATTATTCCAGAAAGATTAAATTCTATGTTTTAAGATGTTAAGTATCTGTTCCATCTGACTGCTGCAATAAACTGGATGCCAACGTTTGAAAATTGGCTGCTGCAAATTTGGCTGCCAACTTCACACCGGACATGCACATTTGGATAATAGTTGTGGTTGTTTTGTAGAATTAGTTTTAATATACTGTGTTGAAAGCATACCAGTTTCCCAATGTATATTGTTCTTTCTCATGGTTGTATTCCGTATCGTATTATAGATTCAATTAGCGGTTTGCATATATTTACCATGGTACCTGTATCGACTATGCTGCGCAGTATGTACAGACATCTTGGTATTTTATTAATTCTGTTGTATACGTGGTCTAAGTTTTTGTCAAATTTCAAATTACTGTCCTGGTACATAACTAATGCATTGTGACATTAACATATTTATTGTGGTGTAGTGACATCCTGCTTTAATATACATGTGTAGTTTAATTATGTATTTTCATTTTCATCTGTATTATTTGTTGCATGTGGAGAGCAACAATCCTCATTCCCACAGCATCGATCTCGAGTTTATTTGACTAACCTGTTTAATTCCATTTAAATTGTGCTTTTGCATATGCCCTCAGTGTATTGTTGGTTTTCTAGAGTCTTTTTAATTATTTACGGGTGAATTGCACATAGTGAATCCCATTTTAGGTCGGTCTAATTTTGAAGGTAGATTTGCATCTTAATGAAGATATTTTTGTACAAACGAAAATGTGCTCCAACTTTTAGTTTGACTTCAAGGATTTTTTTTAGTTATTTAGGGGTGAATTGCACTTCGTGAATCCCAGTGTAAGGCCATCTAACATTCAGGGTGCTCCAACTCCCAGATTGTTTTCTAGAATTCTTTTAATTATTTAGGGGTGAATTGCACATCATGAATCCCATTGTAACGCACTGTAAGTCGATTTAATTTTCAGGGTACAGTTGCCTCTTAATGAAGATATTTTTGTGCAAACAAAAATGCGCTGCTCAAACTCTCAGTTTGTTTTCTAGAATTTTTTTCATCATTCACTGTAAGTCGACCCAACCTTTAGGGTAGATTTACGTTTTAATGAAGATAGTCTTCTGCAAACGAAAATGTGCTGCAACTTTCAGCTTGTTTCCTAGAATTTCTTCAATTATTCATGGACGTATTCCACTCCGTGAATTCCACTGTAAGTCGATCTAACTTTCAGGATACTTTTGCATATTAATGAAGATATTTTTGTGCAAACCAAAATGTGCTCCGACTTTTAGTTTGTTTTGTAGATACATTTCAATTCTTTAGGGGTGAATTGCATCCCGTGAATCCCATTATAAGTCTATATAATTTTCAGGGTACATTTACATCTAAATGAAAATATTTTTGTACAAATGAAAATGTGCTGTAACTTTCAGTTCGTTTTCTAGAATTTTTTTAATTATTTAGTTGTGAATTGCACCCTGTGAGTCCCACTGTAAGTCTATCTAGTTTTTAGGATAGATTTGCTCCAACTTTTACTTTGCTTTGTAGAAATTTTCAATTATTTAGGGATGATTTGCACCCTGTGAAACCCATTGTACGTTGACCTGATTTTGAGTGTAGTTTAGAATCTTGATGAAGATATTTTTGTACCGAAGAGAATGTGGTCCAACTTTCAGTGTGTGTGCTAGAATTTTTTTAATTATTAGGGGCAAAGTGCACGCCATGAATCCCATTGTAAGTCGGCTTAATTTTTAGGGTAGATTTGCATCATAATGAAGGTATTTTTGTACAGGGTAGCCAACTAAGAATGCGAGGTACTGTATCTGGGAAACTATCCATCGTAGAGGCTTCCGAAAAAAAAAGTTATACCAAAACGGCCAATACAAAAACCTGGAAAATGTTTTCAAGTTTCTGGAATGGCCGCTAGGGGGCGTAACTGCAATCTTGAATCTAAAAAAGTGATGTTTCTGTGAATTATGCTATATTAACCTAATAAAAAAATAAGTGCTCTTTAAAGTCGAGGATAATTTGAACTTTTTTTGTTTGACACTTTTTGACGTATGTCTAAAAATAAAGTGGTGGGAGGTATTCAAAGGTTTCCTTAAATAACCCACTGTATCTTCGAAACGGCTAAGCCGATTTTAACAAACTTGGGCGCGTTGAAATGAGCTATTCTTGGGCTATAAGCGTTATAATATTTGAAGTTTTGTTTGTTTCACATGCCGTCGCAAGAGGGCTTTATTCGACATTCCGACAGAAACGGTTAATTTTCGCAAAAAAATTAAATGCATTGGTATGACTTTTTTTCATGAACAAGTAGGTAAATGATGCCTGAACAAGCTCGCGAAAACCGCATCTCTATATCTTGTTCCTAACCTAAAATATCGGCCAAAGAAAACTTTATACGAAAATCCCTTAAATTTTAATTTTTTTTTAACTATACTTTTCTGGAATTGTTTCTATTATGTAACTTGTGGCCCTAAAAAGGACCGATTTAAAGGAGGAATGTTTTTAATGTCCCCGTAAATGCTCGAAATGCTGACCATTACGCTCTATGCATTGCTGAAGCCTCTCGTGACAAAACTGCAGCTTCAATTTCGGCTCTCGGTATGTTACGTATTGCGTTCCCAATCCGGTTTTTCATATCTTCTCTAGTAGTAGTTTGAGTCCGAAACACGATGTCCTTTAAGCGCCCCACAAAAAATCGAGACAAGTTAAGTCTGGCGATAGCGGAGGCCATGGAAACAGACTTCCTGTTCCAATCCACCGCTGTTGAAATACTGCATTAATATGTTCTCGCACATTAATGGCAAAATGTGCTGGGCAACCATCCAACTGCAGAAACAATTTTTGCCTTTTTTCCAGAGGCACATCTTCCAACAACAACGGTAATCGATTGGCCAAAAAGTCAAGAAATGCATTGCCATTTAGGGGTTGCTCGAAAAAATATGGCCCAATAATTCTGCCTCCTAATGTGCCACACCATACATTTAAACTCCAACGTCCTTGGCGCTGAACTTCACGCAGCCAATGGAGATTTTCTGCAGACCAATAATGCATATTGTGCAGATTGACTCTCCCGTCACTACTGAAGGTGGCTTCATCGGTCCAAACAATTTGAAATAAAAATTCTCTATTTTCGCGTATCATGCCTAACATCCAGTGGCAATAGTCTAACCTTCGGTCAAAATCTTCCTCTTTCAAGGCCTGATGCAAAACGACATGATATGGGTGCATTCTTAAAGTAATTAAAAAAAGTTTAACCGAATACCTATATATTTTGATGGCCATTAGAACTTACCTATAGTCCTTCAAAAAATTTTGAACCGTTGTCCGTGATATGCCCAACTCAGTGGATAATGCTCTTATGCTAACATGAGGATTTCCTTCAATAGAGCCCAGTACACTGTTAATATTTTCTTGTGTTCTTCCAATTCTTTGCCGTTGAAACGTAGGCCGAAAACTACCATTGGCTCGTATGCTCGCCACTAATCGGGGAAAAACTCTTACATCGCAAGGACGCCGATTTGGATATCGAGCCGCGTAAACTCTTTTAGCTACTGCGGCATTCTGAAGACATTCAAAATAAACCGCAAGCATATCAACAGCTTCATTATTCGTAAAACGCATTTTGAAAGCACAAAAATTGCTCGAAGTAACGCGAAAGTATTGACAACTATTGACAATTTGAGGATTATGTATGTTTTGTTTAGGTATCTGTTTCCATTGCCTGCTTCTATTAATTGTATTTTTCGTATATATCCATAGTGAATATGCATTTAAACAAACAAAAAATAGGCCTTTCGTATAACATTTACTTGCTTACTTGCCTGTAGTAATTTCAAAAAGGGTGATTTTATTCTGGTGTATAAATTTACAAACATTTAAAATCGCAATTTCTAGGTAACCTATTCAGAGCCGAAATTGAAGCTGCAGTTTTGTCTACCCATAAGAGGCCTCAGCAATGCACAGAGTGATGGTCAGCACTTCGAGCATTTACGGGGGCATTAAAAACCTTCCTCCTTTAAATCGGTCCTTTTTAGGTCCACAACTTACATAATAGAAACAATTCCAGAAAAATATAGTTAAAAAAAAAAAATAAGGGATTTTCGTATAAATTTTTCTTTGGCCGATATTTTAGGTTAGGAACAAGATATCGAGATGCGGTTTTCGCGAGCTTATTTAGGCATCATTTAGCTATTTGTTCATGGAAAAAAGTCATACCAATGCATTTAATTTTTTTGCGAAAATTAACCGTTTCTGTCGGAATGTCGAACAAAGCCCTCTAGCGACGACATGTGAAACTAACAAAACTTCAATTATTTAATATTCGTAGCCCAAGAAAAGCTCTTTTCAACGCGCCCGAGTTTGTTAAAATTGGATTAGCCGTTTCGAAGATGCGGGCGGTGATTTAAGGAAACCTTTGAATACCCCCCACCACTTTATATTTATATATACGTCAAAAAGTGCCAAACAAAAAAAGTTCAGATAATCCTCGACTTCAGTTATTTTTTTATTAGGTTAATATAGCAGAATTCACAGAAACATCACTTTCTTAGATTCAAGATTGAAGTTACGCCCCCTAGCGGCCATTTCAGAAACATGAAAATATTTTCCAGGTTTTTGTATAGGCCGTTTTAGTATAACTTTTTTTTGCGCAAGCCTCTACGATGTATAGTTTCCTAGATACAGTACCTCGCATTCTTAGTTGGTCACCCTGTACAAACGGAAATGTACTGCAACGGTCGGTTTCTTTTCTACAATTTTTCTAATTATTAGGTCTGAACTTACACCTAGTGAATCCCACTGTTAGTCGATCTAATTTTCGTGGTGGATTTGCGTCGTAATGAGGATATTTTTGTGCAAACAAAAATGTGCTCCGACTTTAAATTTGCTTCTTAGAATGTTTTCAATTATTCAGGGGTGAATTACACCCCGTGAATCCCACTGTAAGTCCATCGAATTTTCCAGGATAGATTTGCATCTTAATGAACATTTTTTTGTACAAACAAAAATTTGCACCAATTTTTAGATTGATTTGTAGGATTTTTCAATTATTTAGGGGTGAATTGCACCCTGTAAGTCCCATTGTAAGTCAGTCTAATTTTCAGGGTAGATTTGCATCTTAATGAAGATATTTTTGTTCAAACGAAAATGTGCTCCAACTCCTTGTTTGTTTTAATTATTTAGGGGTGAATTGCACCTCGTGAAACCCATTTTATGTCGATCTAATTTTTAGGGTAGAATTAAATCTTAATGAAGGTATTTTTGTGCAAACGAAAATGTGCTCCAACTCTCAGTTTGTTTTCTAGAATTGTTTTAATTATTTAGGGGTTTATTGCACCTCATGAATCCGATTGTTGCAAACCAAAATGTGCTCCAACTTTTAATTTGCTTTGTAAATTTTTTTAAATTATTTAGGGGCGAATTGCATCCCTTGAATCCCACTGTTAGTCGATCTAATTTTCAGGGTAGATTTGCATCTAAATGAACATATTTTTGTGCAAAAGAAAATGTGCTGCAACTTTCATCTTGTTTTCTACAGTTATTTGACTGTTTAGAGGTGAATTGCATCCTGTGAATCCCACTGTAAATCCATCTAATTTTCAATGTCTTAATGAAGATATTTTTGTGTACACGAAAATGAGCTCCAACTCTCAGTTTGTTTTCTAGAAATTTTTCAGTTATTTAGGGTAGAATTGCACCTCGTGAATCACATTGTAAGTTACTGTATACCTAATTTTCAGAGTAGATTTGCTTCTTAATGAAGATATTTTGTGCAAACCAAAATGTGCTCCAACTTTTAGTTTGCTTTTTAGAATTTTTTCAATTATTTAGGGGCGAATTGTACCTCCTGAATCCCACTGTAAGTCGATCTAGTTGTCAGGGTAGATTTGTATCTAATCAAGATATTTTTGTGCAAACCAAAACGTGCTCCAGCTTTCAGTTTGCTTTCCAAATTTTTCATTTATTATTTAGAGCTCTGTTTCACCCCGTGAATTCCACACTGTAAGTCAATGATGCTAGGTGGAGTTTCTGTGGTGAATTTTAATACCCTTGATAGTATGACGTTCTGAATGAATTTTTTAATTTTATGTTTTTCCAGCAGGTAATTGGCTCATCTTTAAATGTCGATCAATAAACGATAAGCGCGCGGCAATGGACGTTCGGGAATATACTGAAAAATTGTCTGCTATAATTTTCTGCTGTTTTCACACACATACATCTTATCGTGCACAAATCTGTGTAAAACAAAAATATTTTTTTTGTTCAAATATATTCTTTGTATTTAACACAATTTTAGTTATTAAGTGATATTTAATAACAGCATTATTTAAATGCATACGAATCACATCAGCAAGTCAGCGCACTCGAGCGACAGTGTCGCGATAATAAATCGAGCAGTACAATTGCAAGATTAAAACACTGGTCCTTCGAACCGGATATCAAATAATCGATCTTCTATCAAAATTGCGTCAATTCCACGACAAGTCAATCAGACAACTTCCAGTAGCCAATTTGGAAGCTTACATCGGCATCATTTTAAGTTGGTCGGATTTTTCCTTATTTTATAAAATCCTTGTATTTGAAATTTAAATTATTCATTATTATTAATTCAATTTTATTTTATTTAGACTTTGTTTTGCACAATGACGGAAGCATTATCACTAAAAACTTTCACTACAAAAAGGGGCCAGGTAAAGACTGTCTAATGTTATTTGAAATGGGAAACTACAGCAGGATATCGATACCTGTGGGTATTCTCATTTCAAATAATGTTCGACAAGCTATAAAGGCTCAAACTAACGCGATTCAGATCCTTTGTGGAAACATTTTCATTAACAAACGATATAACTGAATTAAAAAAGCGTTTAGAAAAAATTGAAATAGTGTGGAACACATTTTGATGCATTACAATCTGAAATTGAACTTTTAAACAGCGAGCATAATCTAACAGAACGTTAAAGTTTGAATCGGATTATTTTAATGTAATTACCAGCGCCGGAGCCATTATTCAAGAGAGTAAAACAGAAACCATCTTGATTAATACACAAAACAATTGCGGCGATAATCCTACAAGTTTTAAACCAGACAATGTTCATTTACCTGTTTTACATCCACCTGGTGTCAATGGGTTGTGTAATGAATACATACAATTTCATGATACATTTAAATCTCTCATCAACGAAAATATATGCTTGAGTAAAGTAGAAAAATTTTAGTATTTAAAGTCTTGCTTACATAGAGACGCCTTCAAGGTGATTGATTGTCACGTGGTCGTGATTTTATCAAATATATGCCGTTAGTTTCGAAATTACAATTATTCGTTAGTATCGTACATCTGAAATGTAGTATAAGTTCATGCAATTGAACTTGATAACGCATACAATTTTAGAAACCTTTCGCTTGTAACGTTTTATTTTGTCTTTTGCGTATTTAGAAAGTATTCGAAATTGGTTGACAATTTTAATGAAGTATTGTGTGCATTTTTTTTGTATGTTATAATGGTTGAATACGCGGTCTCTTAGGATTAATATAATCCAAGTTTATATGAGTTTTTTTTATGTGTTGTATTGACTATTTTGTACCGAATTTTATGCGACGATAGAGTTGAAAGGGGAACGTAGATTATTTGTTATCACCATCTATTATCTTGCCATAGGAGAAATATTTACAGTAATTTGATTTTAAAAAAGTTTTATTTTATGAATGGATAGGGACCTATTGGCGCTACATTTTAAAATTATCTTCATGTTATACGCGGTGCGCCAAAAATACGAAAAGTATCAAAGTTGTTATTTTTTAAATGGAACACCCTGTATATTATTTTATTTTCAGTTTCTATGATGAAAATAAATGCGAGTTTTATTAAGGCTTAACTTACCTAAACCTTATGTTTCTTGAAATATTTATATTTTGTGAAAACGTAGTAACAAATTTAGTGCTTAATTTTTCAACTTGTATTTTTTTTATTTTCAACCAAATTAAGACTGGAGTCTACTAATTGATCAAGTTTTATGCCGCCCGTGTGAAACATTTACTAACTTATACAAGGTGTCTTAAAATTAAGGGTCAATAATTACAATCTTTAAACGGTAGTAACTAATTTAATTTAAATAGGACAACCTGTATTTTATGGCAACAGCAGTTGTAAAATTTAATTATCTATCGAATAGTATTACATATTCATATTGCTAACTCTTCATATTTTCAACTAAAATGCACATTTTGTTATTCACCCTACCCGACGCGGAGTATTATAGCTAAAGCATTTGATTTTAAAAATGTTTTATTTTATGAATAGATAGGGCCCTATTGACTCTACATTTTAAAATTATTTTGATGATGTACAGGGTGTGCCAAAAACACAAAAAGTATCAAAGTTGTTATTTTTTAAATGGAACACCCTGTATATTATTTTATTTTCAGTTTCTATGATGAAAATAAATGCGAGTTTTATTAAAGCTTAACTTACCTAAACCTTATGTTTCTTGAAATATTTATATTTTGTGAAAACGTAGTAACAAATTTAGTGCTTAATTTTTCAACTTGTATTTTTTTTATTTTCAACCAAATTAAGACTGGAGTCTACTAATTGATCAAGTTTTATGCCGCCCGTGTGAAACATTTACTAACTTATACAAGGTGTCTTAAAATTAAGGGTCAATAATTACAATCTTTAAACGGTAGTAACTAATTTAATTTAAGTAGGACAACCTGTATTTTATGGCAACAGCAGTTGTAAAATTTAATTATCTATCGAATAGTATTACATATTCATATTGCTAACTCTTCATATTTTCAAGTAAAATGCACATTTTGTTATTCACGCTACCCGACGCGGAGTATTATAGCTAAAGTATTTGATTTTAAAAATGTTTTATTTTATGAATAGATAGGGACCTATTGACTCTACATTTTAAAATTATTTTGATGATGTACAGGGTGTGCCAAAAACACAAAAAGTATCAAATTTGCTATTTTTTAAATGGAACACCCTGTATATTATTTTATTTTCAGTTTCTATGATGAAAATAAATGCGAGTTTCATTAAGGCTTAACCTACTTAAACCTTATACTTCTTGAAATATGTATATTTTGTGAAAATATAGTAACAAATTTAGTGCTTAATTTCTCAACTTGTATTTTTTTTATTTTCAATCAAATTAAGACTGGAGTCTACTAATTGATCAAGTTTTATGTGTGTGAAACATTTACTAGCTTATACAAGGCGTCTTAAAATTAAGAGTCAATAATTACAATCTTTAAACGGTAGTAACTAATTTAATTTAAATAGGACAACCTGTATTTTATGGCAACAGCAGTTGTAAAATTTAATTATCTATCGAATAGTATTACATATTCATATTGCTAACTCTTCATATTTTCAAGTAAAATGCACATTTTGTTATTCACGCTACCCGACGCGGAGTATTATAGCTAAAGCATTTGATTTTAAAAATGTTTTATTTTATGAATAGATAGGAACCTATTCGCTCTACATTTTAAAATTATTTTGATGTTGTACAGGGTGTGCCAAAAACACAAAAAGTATCAAATTTGCTATTTTTTAAATGGAACACCCTGTATATTATTTTATTTTCAGTTTCTATGATGAAAATAAATGCGATTTTCATTAAGGCTTACCCTACCTAAACCTTATGCTTCTTGAAATATTTATATTTTGTGAAAATATAGTAACAAATTTAGTGCTTAATTTTTCAACTTGTATTTTTTTATTTTCAACCAAATTAAGACTTGAGTCTACTAATTGATTAAGTTTTATATCTTACACAAGGTGTCTTAACATTAAGGGTCAATAATTACAATCTTTAAACGGTAGTAACTTATAATTTAAATAGGACAATCTGTATTTTATGGCATCAGCAGATGTAAAATTTAATTGTCTATCAAACACATACATACATATTTCTATGGCTAACTTCATATTTTCAAGTAAAATGCACATTTTGTTTGTACAAACTGAGTTCCAGAAATTTGTGACTTACCAAGTCATCTTGTTGTTTTGACAAGTCGTTACTATTGACTGATAGCGGTTGTCAGGTATTTACAAAAGTCTTTAATTGTAATAATCGCATCTAGTAGTGGTTGCAGTATTTTTCTATATTTGTATTATTCGTCTCTTTTAAAAATGCTAGTTTATCCGAAAGAAGAACGCATCGGCATGATTTTTGTTCTCGGAGAATCTCTGCAAAACTGTCTCCTAGCATCACGAATTTACGCTGAGAGATTTCCCAACAGAAATCATCCAAATAAAGCAGCATTCGAAAGACTGTTGAATCAATTTAGACAAACTGGGAGTGTCCTGTATAAAAAACCCACTACAAGCAAACATGTGACAGAAAAAGAAACTCAGAATGGGCAAACCTAGTGTTTCTAGCAAAATGGCCTGCGAAGGTGTTAAGGAGTGTGTTTAGGAGGAACATTTGCCATTGTAATAGCTGTGAACAAGGAAAGAACCGAAACTATTCTCCGATGCTCAAGACACTGTAGGTCAGAAAGAGACGGATCATTTATAAGTCTTATAGCTCTTTTTGGATGCGGTTTAACGTATCAAGGGCGTATTGGGAAGCTGACCCAGTGCTGGAAATTCTATTCCAGATGAAGTCGAATTTGAGCCTTATACAATAAAAGGAATAGTTGCGATGTGAAGTACTGTTTAGATCTATATAGAAAGCCCAGTTTACGGGCAGCTGTATTGATGGCTGACAAAAGGTGGTCAACCCATGAAAGGTTCGATGAAACGGACATCCCTAACATAGATATAAACTAAAAAATAAGCCATTCATATTTACAGTAGGAAATGATCGGTTTTTCTTGGCGGATACAAGGGAACACGGGGTTTTGTCGGCGTTGAACGTGAGTAGGTTATTCCTTCCCCATTCAACGATACGTACTAAGTCACTGTTGATTGAGGCTGCCATTTTCACCTTAACGTACTGATTAGTCTTATTGTTGTGGGAAAACTGAGAACTACAATGTAGTGTTGTCGTCTGCAAAGCAATAGATCGCGTTAGTTGTTGAGGAAATGTGGTCATTTATGTCTAGCAGGAAAAGTGTGGGAGCTATCACTGATCCTTGGGGTTCGCCGGCTTTAATAGTAGTTTCTTTCGAAAAGAAGCCATCGGCGACAATGTGTATACGTCTTTTGTCAAGAAAGCTGGAGATCCAATTGATGAGCGTATTGGATAAGCCGAACGAGATGAGCTTGGCAAGTAGGCACTTGTGCCAAACCTGGTCATAAGCTTTTGAAATATCTAAAGCTACTACGACTGTTTCACCAGACCTTTCTAATGTGTTATTCCAAAGTTGGGTGACATATGAAAGAAGATCACCCGTTGAACGACTCTGTCTGAAGCCATACTGGTGGTCGAGGAACGAAAGTAGTTGGTGGTTGATGGTTATTCCATAATTTTCGATAGAATAGAAGGGGTAAATAGTTTGAGAGATCGGTTCTATCGCCTTTTTTTGGGAATAGGTTGGACATTTGTCAACTTTCACGATCTCCCCAGATTGCATGGATATCGAAAAGAGGACAATACAGATACTAGCTCGTGGTAGCATTTTTTATGGATGATAGCTGAATTACCGTTAGGGCCAGTCGCCTTGTTTGAGTCAAGTGTATTGATAATTGATTCTAGGAGCTTGCATCGAGAGTGGATTGGTTTCATAGCGTACGGAGTAGATTTGGGCGACGGGAAATTTTACTGGAATCATTGAGACAAGAATTTGATACAAAGTAATCGACGAAGAGGTTGGATTTGCCAGCAGGATCATCTACTACAGCTCCGTCACGATACATCATGGGAGGAAAGGAAGATGTATTAAAGTTTTTACTGATGGCTTTAGCTAATGACCAAAATTTACGACTACCCAAAGGACGTGAGACTAATTCTTTGCATTTACATTCTTCAAACATCTTGCTTTTGCAACTATTCCTTGCGGCAATATAGTTGGCGTGATTTTCGACAGGTTTATTTGATTTCCATTTGGTATAGAGTTTATGTTTTTGCGATAATGCATCAGGGCAAGCCCTATTAAACCATGGTTGGGAACGGACATGACCTACGCGATTATGTTTTTGGGAATGTATAACCCTATACCGATCAAGATAACTTCACTTACTGAAAGAGCAATTTTTAAAGAGGAGGACCGTTTAAAGAAATACTCACGCCATAGTTCTATCTGTTTTTCGAGTAACAATGGGATTGGGCACAGCGGAAGTTTTTCGATTAGGCAGTGGTCTGATTGACCAAGTGAGGAAAGGACCCTTGTTTTATAGACAAGTGGGTTAGTTGTAACTAATAGGTCCAGGAGACGTGGAGTATGGTTAGGGTTGTCAGGGATTCTGGTTGATTCAGAAATGATTTGTGTGAGATTATACGATACAGCAAATGCTTCTGCACTATGACCTGCGGGATTAGTCGGTATGTGAAAATTGAATCGAATTAAAGTTGTGGACATTAAATCTCCCAGATAAAATAGAGACTGTGATAAAAGGTAGTCTATTTTCAGACTAAGGTAATCAAAAGGATCTTGGAAGTTATTACATTAGTCTTGATTTTGACGTTGACGAATTTTTGTCTCCCCCAGAATCCTTGGGACGGATCGACGAGTTGATGTGAGAGTTTGGGCGTCTTGCCCTACTCACCTGGGGTATAGCGTCTGTTTTAGAACTCGTCATTTTAGGGTTTAGCCGTTAAAATGCACGGTTGGCTATTGCGTGTTGGCGAGTACATAAGGAATACAGGAGATAGTGACCGGCAGCCCTTACCGAACTATTATACCGGGCGGCATGGGGTATACATGACTTCCACGTGTGAAGTTGTAGGATGTTGAGCTGAAATATAAACATTAATTAGTTTATATTGCACCATACAGGAAATTTTTTTTTGTATGATTGTAGAATGTAGTAATTGCACTGAAAACAAAACAGGATATCCATTAACCTAATTAAAAAAAAAGATCGTGCATAGGTTATATAGTACCCCAGTGTGTTTATGATTAGTTTCGTGGGTGTTGACAGCATTAAGATTAAAATAATTTGTTTATTTTGGTTTATAATTTAGGTTTCAACTTGCATATGATTGCCATGTTAAACTAATCAAAACTGTTTTATTACTGTCGTGAATTGTGATGTCTTATCTTTTCTATTTTTTAAATTTCACGTTTATTTAATCAAAGGTAATAATAAATACCGATAATGACTCTGTTAGACCTTCCGACTTTAATTGCCTACTTTTAGGATTAATTAATGAAAATTAAGATTAAACATAGTAACAATGGTAAAAGGTTAAATTTTAAATTTGCAGTCAAAGAAAAAATGGTATAAAATAATATGAAATATAATGTTATAAGTAAACTTATTAAATAAAAATAAAAGCTAAATTTGCAATCAAAGAAAAATGTTTAAAAATTTACCAGATAATCTGCAAGCTGTACCTAGAATTTATACTTACAGAAGTTTTTTTTTTAATTTACGACTTTACCATGCATAGTCACAGAGGATTAAGCTTAACTTGTAAAATGTTTCGACTTCCACTACCTTTCGGAATATCGACGTTTTAGCGCCAATTTTTTAATAAGATGCATTTTTATTAGTACGTTTTTTTATTGTAGCATCCATATTATTATATTACGTTCGCGGTCTCATGCAAATACCTCTGTACAAACCTAATTACTTTTAAACCGCGCATGTTTTGTACCGTTAAGGTGTGTTGCCGTGATAATCCGCTTGCTTGATTACTTACGACTTTTATTATCACGTTAGTTGGTTAAGATTTGGAATTTGCCACATTTCACTCGCATATATTTCACTCGCAAGATAGACAAACAAAACAAAAACACAAAATTTCTTGACCTTTAGGTGATTGATAACACCTATTGTACCGCACTTTTAATTTTTAAAAGTATAAGATTTTAATAACGTATTTACATATAGTTAGTTATGGCAATTATTTAAACTAAATTGGCTCTTTTAAACGATTTAAAAATGATTTATTGTTCACAACATAACGTACTGAACGGGCGCATATTATGAACTGTAAAATATAGGGTTGAAGGGAGAATTAAATCATTATACAACAATTGGACAAAAGGCACTTAATTCCTCATATTAGAAAACATAACCGGAAATATTTCATTGCAAACATTTTCATCCTCATTAATTTTCAAAGCACAGATCAGAGTTTTATAACTCTGTGAAAATAGACATGCTTTAGGGCGTATCCGTATTTTTTGAGCTATTATGTGTAGGCCAAATAAAATTAGGCGAGAAGCAACCCATACTTCAAAAAACGCAATTAGAGTGGATAGTATCGGAAATTTACACATTAGTTATCTTACTAAATAACTGTGTTTTTTACAAATAGTGAAAATTCTTTAATACAATCGCAATTGGAAAAATGTTGGACTATAGAAAATATGCCTCTAACGGAAAAAGTTGGTAAACTTTACCAAGGAAGACATTTCTTAGATCATTATAAAAGGGGCAACAAGGGTCGGGTTACGGTCATATTGCCGCTTAAGGATAATTACATTGATATTGGTGACACTTATAATTTAGCAGAAAAACGGTTTTTAACATTAGAGATCAAAATGCAATTAAATCCCAAATTTAAAGTGTCATACACAAGGTGCATGAACGAATACGAACCATTAGAGGATATGGCTAAATTAAGAACGGAGAATCATTGCCACACAAGATACAATTTTTTATTTGCCTCATCACGGAGTAATTAAACAGGATAGCGTTACAACCAAACGCAGGGTAGTGTTTGATGGATACAAATTTATCGATTAATGAAGCTTCATGTGTAGATACAATAATTCAGGAAGACCTGTTTTCAGTTTTATTGCAATTTATGGAGGAAAAATCCTAATACCGATTTAATCATTACGTTTTGAATACCGTTACTTATGGTGCTGCGCCTGCACCATTCCTAGCAATTCACGCATTGCACCTATCGGCAATCGATAACAGTGATCAATTCCCAAGCGTGTCTCGAGCCATGTCTGATTTTTACAGTAATGACTTAAAGACGGGACATGAATCCATACCGGAGTTGGCACAATTAGAGATAGATATATCAAATGTATTAAAATCGGCCAGGAACAATTTATGTCAAACGGAAGTCAAATTTTAAACAAAGAGGAAATTAAACAATTCTTACATTTCGCAAGATAGCGTGGGGAAGGCATTTGTAGGTAATAGGGTATCTGAGATACAAAACAACGAAATTAATTCCAATTGGCGGCATGTCAGCTCATGTGATAATCCCGCGGATATTATCTCGCGCGGTTTCGATCCAACCACGTTAATGCAATCTAAACTTTGGTGGCATGGTCCAAATCAACTAAATTTACAATTAGTTCATATCAAACATATGTACAACAAACGGTTTTGCATTGATATCAACATTCTCAGGTATCAATAAATTACTTATGTCACAGCCTTTTGCTTGCGATTTGCACACAATGTGAAATCAAACGGCACAAAGAAAATTAAGGGAGATTTTAATAATTATGAAATAGAGAACGCCAGAACCGCATTAATAAAATTAGTTCAACTACAGACATTTGCTGGAGATATTCAACATTTACAAAAATACGGAAGTGCACATCAAGGCAGCAGCCTATTATCATTAAGTAATTTATCGATCAAGGTCATATAATAAGACTGGGTGGTAGGTTGAATAACTCTCAATTAAATCATCATGGTAAGTTTCAAATTTTACTTCCCGCCAAGAGTGATTTTTCAATCTTAATTATTTCAAACGCCATAAACTAACCCTAACCGGCGGAGTTAAGTTTGCTTTAAAATAAAACCGTATCATATTACACCTCTAATGAGTCAACTACCTGAAAGCCCGTTTTTATCGTGCGGTGTGGATTTCTATGGGCCGTTCCTAATTAAGGACGGTATATAAAAAAAATAAAAAATTAGTAAAGTCGCATATTGCTGTCTTCATTTGTTTTACCACTAAAGCAATAAATTTAGAGATGGAAGTCGAAAACGAGTTATATCACGTCATTACTTATGTAGAAAGATACACAGCGACGATGGTTTGAATTTAGTAGGTGTTAACAATTACAGTAAAGGTCAAAATTCGTGGTTATTGACAAAGGTTAACACGCAATTTATGCGTAATTTTTTACTTGAAAATTCGATTAAGTGGCACTTCATACCACCTAGAGCTCCGCACTTTGGTGGACTTTGGGAAGTATCCCTTAAATCAATAAAATTTCATTTAGTCATGGTTATAGGTAATGCGCATTTATCACATGAACATTTTTATACAATATTGACACACATAAAAGCAGTTTTAATTTCCAGACCCATTTCCCTTATGTGCAACGACCCCCATGATAATGAACCTTAATCTCCAAGCCACATTTTAATTGATGGTAAACCAAATTTTATCCCGGAATGCAATGTACTGTACATAAAAGAAAATAGGTTTTCTAAGTTTCAATAACTATAAAATATCGTGAACATCTTTGGAAGCGTTGTATCATGGAATAGTGGCATAATTTGCAGCACAGAACAAAGTGGATGCTAAACGATCAAAGGAAAAACACTGGATTAATGGCCTTCTAAAAGAAGATAGCTCGAATTATAGAAGCTCACCAAGAAAGTGATGGTGTCATACGTGTTGTTTCTGTGACAACTAATAGTGGTATATTTAAACGGCCAGTGACAAAACTTTGCATTTTGCCTCTTGAAGATTAATTTATTTTCTTTGTTTTGAAAGCTCGAACCTTTCAAGGCAGCCGGTATGTTAAAGCTATTGTAAATTTCCAGTAGGTTAAGGAGTTGTAAATTTAGTTAGTATTGATTATGTTTTGTGTCAACATTTCTGTTTTTTTTTTCTTTCTTTATTACGGTACATAATTTATAGCCCTCTAACGTATTATTAACTATGTTTAAGTTATAAGAACTTCTTAACTGTAATAATGCCCACAGTTTCTCTCGGACAAGATGTACGGAACACTACATTTTATCGTGTACAAATCTGTGTAAAACAAAAATATTTTTTTTATTCAAATATATTTATATTTAACAGTATTATTCAATCATTTTTGTTACATTAGTACACAAACTGCATTTTAGTTATTAAATGATATTTAATAACAGCATTATTTAATTGCATATTAATGATATCAGGGCGTCATCGCACGCGAACGACAGTGTCGCGATAATAAATCGAGCAGCACAATTGCGCATTGAACAATTATGCGTTTAAATCAAATTGCGAACGTCTTGTATTATACAGAGATATCTGAACAAAATGTTATTGTTTGCTATTATAATATCAAAAAACAAGCCTACTACTGGTGTAGATCATATTCCCTCATACTTAATAAAATATTGTGCTCAAATTTTAGTAAAACCATTAGCTTTTTTGTACAATTTGTCTCTTAAATATTGTATCTACCAGATAACTTGGAAGATTGCTAAGGTGTGTCCCATACTAAAATCAGGAAGTCCTTCTCTCGTAGAATATTACAGACCGATATCCATCGTATGCAACTTCTCCAAAGTGTATGAATGTATCTTATATGGTAAACTCTTCTATCAATTTAAATCACATCTATCCGAGTATCATCATGGCTTTGTTCCGAAAAGATCGACAATAACCAACTTTAAGTGTTTTTCACAATACACTTGTAATATCTTAGATAAAAAAGGGCATCAAATTGATCACTATATTATCTTAAAAAAACTATCTGAATATGGTTTAGCCTTTCCGTAGTAGATCTTGTCCAATCGTATCTTACTGATCGCTCACACTATGTATCCTATAATCGTCATGACTCCAAATTACCTATTCATTCCTACATCGGGGGTTCCTTAAGGTTCAACCTTGGGCCCCTTTTTTTTTGATATTTATTAATGATCTTCCTACTTACATCTTTTCTCAGAAGTTATTATATGCATATGACCTAAAATTGTTTAATGAAATAAGTTATGTCGAGGACTGTACTGTGTTGCAAAATCGTACAAATAGACTGCACTTTTGGTGTCAGTTGAATAAACTTCACTCAAATAATTACTAAATGTAAATCGATGATATCTTCGAGAAAACCTAATACTATTCAATTTAGCTACTATATATCTGTCACACCCTTAAACACGGTTCTCTCCCATAGAGATATAGGAATTACATTTGATAAAGCATTAACCTTTTCTATTCATATTAAAGAAGGCATTATTATTCTGGAACACGATGCAGAAAGGGTTCCAGCTTTCTGTAAAGGTATGAGATTGAAGTTGAACGTATCCAACGTGGATTTTAAAAATACAGAAGGCTTCTACCCAGAGAGAGGCTACATTTTATTTACCAAAATACAGAATCAAAATTTTAATGAACCTTACTGTTTATAAAATTAGTTACATTTATAACTGCCTAACCAGTGCAGTAGACATTTTAACTACCCTCTAAGTCACTTGTTGAATGCGATTAACTGACTTCATTATTGTATACAGTATTAGTTTTTCAGTTGACTTGTAAAATTATGTTTTGTTCTTTTTTTCCTCTAAATGACGTGTTAAACACAATTAATTTATAATTGTATAGTAGAATATATTTAAGATATGTTGCAGAATTATTTTGTCTTTCTACTTTTTCGCAATACTAACAACTGTTTTTTTTAATGAGCTTGTATTTGTTCTGTTTGGGTATAGAACCTAACCTACTTGAGCAATAAACGTTACTATTATTCCACAGAGCGATCATGATATGGAGGCAAAGTTTCAGACTACGTTTCTGACAGAAATAAAAAGAACAGTTCTTATCAATGTATATATATATATATATATATATATATATATATATATATATATATATATCTGTGTGTGTGTGTGTGTGTGTGTGTGTGTGTGTGTGGGGGTGGGTGTGTGTGTGTGCGCGTGTGTGCGTGGGTGCGTGTGTGCGTGGGTGCGTGCGTGCGTGGGTGGGTGAGTGCGTGCGTGCGTGCGTGGGTGAGTGCGGGTGCGGGTGCGGGTGCGGGTGCCGGTGCGGGTGCGGGTGTGGAACTACGTTGTTTTGAAGCTATAGGTTATATAATAAAAAATTAAGATTTTTAACAAAAATAATAATTAAAATGGAAGTGGCTACCGCTAACCACTGCCAGAAACCGTCACATGATGTCAGATACAAATACGGATAGTAGGTAATTATTTCGATTAATAAGTAGTTCATGTGTGTGCTACTAACGAAAACACACAAGCAAGGCGTCTTTATGAAAAAAAACATCTTCTTTGCGTGATTTCAAATCACGCGGAATTTGCCTATCAACGGTTATGCAAAAGTGCTAGTTTTATTACAGTGATACCAGATCGTCTGTCACCTTTTCAAGTCCGTAAGCAGACGAAGCAATTGTTCATGAAACCAACGCATTCAGTTACACTTAACCTAACACAGGCCACCGTTCGGGGAATGCCACATAAATTTCCACAATACCTACTTACAGGCCTATGAAAACCATCATTCAAGCTCGTCATTACCATTAATTTAACTTCAAAACTATGCACTTCCAGCTGTATGTATGTATGCAGGTTGACCTATAGTTTTCTTATTTCTGTCAGGAGCATGCTATCAGAATTTTTCCCACATATTATGAATCACCCTATGTATAATAGGAATATATTAGCAGTGCAATCAGTTAGAAGAGAACACCTGCTTATTGAGCGGAACAAATGAATAGAAGCGTACAAATTTGTTCTCCAAGTTCATTTTGTTTTATTTAAGCACTTATTAAAGGTGTTGTTTTAAAGGTGTTTCTCTCTTTTTAAAACGGTTTTAATTGATTGTTTTTAAATCCTTAGAGAAAGTTACAGTACAATGTAAATTGTTATAAAACGAATACAATAAGTCTGGAAATTGAAATTCGAAATTCTCTTTACCAAATATCATTTTAATTATACATGCAAAAACCATTATAACTGTCTTAGTCTGTAAACTCGTCATTTATCTCAAAATAATGATTTTACTTAAGAAGATAAACAGGATAAGATGACGTGTTTGTATTAAAATTATGTGTTTGTATTAAAAACGTATGATATATAAAAAAGATTTATATATTTAAATTGTGCGTTTTATAATTAATGTTTTATTTCAACAAAATACACAGGTTCTTGATAGACATGAAATTGAAAATTCTTTACTTGTCGTGTGTGTAACCTTAGTGTGTGTAAACTTGTCGTGTGCGCGTATACGTGCGTGAGCGTATCCATGTACGTGTAATGTGGGTGTACATGTGCTTGAGCGTGTGTCTATGCGTGTGTGTATGATTGTGCGTGCGTATGCGCCTGGCTATGTGCGCGCGTGTAGGTGTACATGAGCGTGTGGCTATGCGTGTGTACGTGCATATGAGTGTGGCTATGCTGGTGTATGTGTGCGTGTGCATGTGCGTGTGCGGCTGCGTGTGCATGTGCTTATGCATACCCCTAATGAAACCTGTAACTGAAAAGGTAAATAAAATCGATGTAGGTAAAAAAATGAACACGCCTAAAAAAGAGCTGAAAGCCATTGACTCAAGGAGGGTGCCACTATCCCTCTAGCTCATTTTTTTGTGTCTGCCGTAAGGGAGATTAATACCGAGGAGGAAGAAGGGAAACCTCTGATAAGTATCACAGTTGATTCTTCTGTATGCAATAAATCTATCTCGAGCAATATAATAAATTACTTCGCATGTACGTTGGGCGAATTACGAAGGATCTTAAAGGTGCTGTTCATCATCCTTATGGTGTTCGCTACGATACCAAAACCGGCAAATCAACAATAGGTAATACTCGCGTTACCATTAAAGGAAACGATATGCTAATTAAAGGGTTGTGGGACATTTTAACGCAGCCGTTTCGACGCGACCACTTTGACGCGGCTATTTGGACGTAGGGACAATTCGACGCAGGGTCGTTTTGACGCAGAGACATTTTGACGCAAGAAATACAAAGCAGAACAAATGCAGTTTAATTATAAGTTAAGATTACAATTACAAGTTAACCTATATTTTATGCAAACGCTATATTATGGGTTCATTAAATAATTATAAGATATACGCCTTAAATAATCTATAATATTACCCCTATCATGTTTAGTCACTAATCTTCAAATCCGTTCTTCGGTGTCACGGCGCTTTTTTAATTTAGTTTGTGGTTGGTGTCCTGAAAGTAGTTGTTCGTAGAGCACATCTCTCCCCGACTGAACCTTTCTTAGTCCATCGATTAGCTTCCAAATAGTAGGGTGTTCCGTGCTCAATTCACTTTACAGGCGTCTATGAGCAGCTTACGCGTGGTTACTTGTTCTATCTATTCCATTAATAACTCTATTATACATCGACCATAATTCAGGTTGGAATAAAGGTTAACGCCTTCCATTGCCTCGGCGATTTGGTCGACCTAAATATGAATCTTCAAACCACTCAATTAATGGTTGTAGTTCTCCGCACAATTCATCTGCCACTTGTTCCAACGCATTATCTAGATCTGGTATGGGAACAAATACCAATTTCTTTTTCAAATTCTTTATTAGATGAAAAAACAACCCAGTAATTGTAAGTGAGGAAAACAGCTCCTAAAAGCGCTAAGGGCGGCAAGTTCAAAATTACATGAAAGCATTTCAGGATTTAAGTCTGGTTCGAACTCCTATAAACTGCGAATCATCGCCCTATATGTCGCTTATTGCTTATTTGGCAAGGGAGCATAAATAATTGGATGTATCCCACCAAATCTTTGTGCCATAATGACGTAGATCTGATGGAAAATCACAGAAGATGGTTTAGAAGTGCCATCTACAAACCAATGGCGCGATTCCTTGAGAATCTGTACAAAATTTGTAACAGTTAATAACAATAATGTTAGAGTAATTCACGGCACAATATGAGATGTGTGTTGTGTAGCTAGAGCTATAAACATAATAAATTTAATCTAAGGCCACTTTAGACAGCTACTCTAAATTGTTAATTAAATGCATTTATGCCCCCAAAAATTGTTAATGTATATTCGAATGTAGTAGGAAAAAGATATGATACAAATTGTAACTTACATTTAAATTTTGACGGCGCTCAACAATCAGAATTCGATTTGGATGAGGGCCACTGTCACTCAAAAGAAACTGCTCTTCAACACTATTGGCACCTATATATAATTTATATCGTTCCGGGACGATTAAAGCCTCTGCAGATATTGGAGATGGTGGTGCAATATCGTTCGCGTTTTTCTACTTCCTTATTATCTTCTTCAAAGCTGTGTTATTAGGTAAAGAAGCTTGAGCCAATCATGCAATTATTTATGACCTGGACACTGGATTCTCGGGTTTCTTCACATCTCCTCTTCATTGATGTTTTTATGGTAGCTACATCCACGTTTCCTGCAGAACTTCCATGGCAATGCACATTTACACTTTTAACCACCACATTATCCTCGGTATAAATACTTCCTTTACAGCGACCTTTACCATCCAGTGTCATTTGGTCACACCTCCAAAACTGTTTGTGTTACATGCACTGGTTCGATCAACCACGTACATGTAACCAAAAGTATTTTATAAGCAAATTTGAGAAAGTCGCATCAAAAAATATAGAGAAATCATCGAACCTTTCCTATCATCACCTACAGTTGAAGGAGGTGAGGCTATGTTTTTTGAGGAATTAACAGACAGACCGATCGAATATATATATATATATATAGTATATATATATATATATATATATATATATATATATATATATATATATATATATAAATGACATCAGTTCAAAGAAGAACCATATAAAGATTGAAAAACCAACCTGTCGTTTTTTAATCAGTGTAAACAAGAACGCATTGATGCCAACATATCATAACTGCTCTTCAAGTTACACTTGTCTAACTGGTGATTACGTAATAATAGACTTTTACCAAATATTTTACTTATAACTAGAGAGCGGATTTTATGCATTATGAAATGCCAAAATATGTGCATATATATGCACTTAAAAATTATAAAATATGCAGAAAATATGCATTATTTTTTCGAAATATGCAAAATAAACTACCAATAAAAAATGTGATTTTTACATCTTTAATAAAAAAATTTAATACATAATATGCAAAAAACTTTTACAAGAAAGTATTTACATAAACAATTAAAACTACTAGTTAAAAAATAATACATAATTAACATAATACGTATTAATAATAATATAATATACTTACCATATGAACAAAAAATTATTTAGATAAAGGGTGGCTTTGGAATTCTGAACGTACGTTGCGCGATTGATTCAAATCAAAACGGACATTTAATTGACATGTAGAACCAACAACAAGCTGAACCTATCAAATACAGTGATTTTGTTTACCGTGGCCACCCCTTATCTAAATAATTTATGTTCATATGGTATTATAAATTTTAAATTATAGGTACTTAATACTCCTATGCTTCATTGCGTTGATTTGCAAAACAATTTATAATTATATGCTTTTCTATATTTGCTGGTAGAAAATTTTGACGTCTATCAGAAAGTATATATTTATAGGTGGAAAAACTTCTTTCCACGTCTACAGACGTTATAGGTGCATTTTTCAATGCGGTTAATATGGACAAATCTAATTGTACATCCAGATCTTTCCGATTTTCGTCCAGAGTCAAAATTTTGTTAATTTTAGTTAACAGCTGATAACCACTATTTTTTTGTAAAATTTTTTTAAATTTATTTGAAATAATTTTGCCAGTATTTCTTGGGGCAGTATAAATTAATTTTTGAATATTATTTACTAGTTCTATCGATGCGTTAAGTGGCAATGCTTCCGTTTCCAATTTACAAATAGTCCCGCTTACAAAATAATAATGTGCTTTCATAAATGCTAATTGATTGCGCAGTTCTGATTTCTTTAAAACCGATTGCGCTTTATTGATACAAGCACTTGAATTAATGCCGATGTTACACACCACCTTTTAAAGATATTTATTTTAAAAGGATATAAAAATTTCTAACTCTAAACAAGAGTCCCGAAAATATTTAATAACCTGAGTTTCAACGCAAAAATTGAAAAAAAAATGTTAAATTATGCAAAAAAAAGTGCAAAATTTGCGTAAAACATCAAAATATGCAGTATTTTGCCAAATATGCAGTATTTGACCAAATATGCAAAATATGCAAAAACTAATTAGTGCCAAATAAGTATAATTAATGTGATTCGTATAAAAACCGAAACGCGTGGTACTATAAAATATAAGCAATATGCAGTTTGCATAAAATCCGCTCTCTACTTATAACTAATACCTAATTTCTGTTCACTGCTAAACACCTAAACTAATTATTTATTGTAACTATAGAAGTACTTTAAGTTTACAGTTAGAATTCTTGTCACGATTGCAATATACAAATTGCTATGAACCTGTTCTACATCTGCTTATATAGGCACAGAAACCTTATTCAAGGTCAAATATCAAAAACTTATAACGTACTTATATTAAAATTTTAAGAAACTGTAGACAGATATCAATAGATGTGGCGTGGAAAGCAAAACATAAAATGCCACGATCACTAAGTTACTTACAGTCACTGCAGATATCTATCGTAAACGCTTAAAATTTTGGATTTTTTCAAATTTCCAAAGATCAATGCCAAAAATTGAAAACAATTTTGCTGGCTGCTGACCTTGGGAACAGTGACTTTTCCAAAAATCACCAAAGTTTTTTGGGAGTGATTAACATTAAAACAATTGGGTTGAATAAACTTTGGGGGTGGCTAACCTTAGATTCTGGCGTTATTGAGAACTTTCTTATTAGATCGTTTATTAGCTCACTAGATTACTTAGAGAATTTATAGCTTATATTGTGTTCTTCTGCAAGTAGTTTAGGGATCTTCTCTCACTTCAGCCCTGGGTCCTTCTACTTTTGTGTGTTTTAGTTTTTGGAATTACTTGTGGTTTCAATTTTGGTGTATGTTTTGTGTAATAAAAAAAAGAAAATAAAAAGTTTTTTATTATCTGATTATAATTAATTAACTATTATATGAAGATGTAAACTTTCACCATTATTACACATAATAAAATACTTATCTTTTTTGGGCTTTTATCGTGTATTTTATATTATACAATCTAAACATTTCGATAACACTTACAATTATCTTCGTCAGTAGTAATATCTATTAAAATTGTTAAAGATGTTGAAACAATTTTGTGAAAGTTGAAAAATTAAAACATGAACATCAGCCTGGTATTAATAATCAGAACACCCTTTAACGGTCGAAGGCTAACAATGAAAACGCATGTAACACAATTTAATCCAGTTATGATGTAAGTGTAAAGTTATTTTAATTTTTTCAAATTTTTCATGTAAAAATTAGCTATAACAGGACTAAGGGGACTGCACATTGCTGACCATGCCTTAAATAATCTAAATCATGACGTTCAATGTGACAGTATGGAAATATTGTCAAGACAAACTGATTATTACGTTCGTTTACAACGTGAAGCCATTGAGATATATAACCACCCTAATAATTTTAATAGACAAGAAGAAAATCTCCGTTTAAATAGGGTTTGGCATCTTATAATTTAAAAAAAAAGTATAATTATACGTCTTGATTTTTTACTTTTGGTATGTCTAGTTTTTTTGCTGTTTTTCCTAGACCTTGAAACAAATACTTTACCAATTGGATGTTAAATTACCACAGCACTATAATTTAACATAAGTAGTTGAAATTAAAATTAAAATAAAAAAATTACATAAAACGTTCTACATTATGCTTGTCATTGTTAAATAGCACTTGCACTTATTGACAAAGCTATTCCTTAGATAGATTTAACTGGATTATTTTAATTGATGTCATGTTTATGTTTATGAATGCTCCTATTATTCAAAAAATTGAACTTTACACTTACATCATAAGTTGATTAAATTTTGTTAAATGTGTTTTTAGCTGACACTTTTCATTGTAAGCCTACGACCGTTAGAGTGTGTTCTGATTTGTCATCTTTAAGACAGTTTAACAATATTTAATTTTTAATGTTCTAGTTATTCTATAATTGGCTTTACATGTTTTTCAACTTTCACAAAATTCTTTTCAACATCTTTAACAATTTTAGTACTGACGAAGATAATTGTAAGTATTATCGAAACGTTTAGATTGTATAATGTAAAAATACACCATTAAAAAAGCCAAAAAAAGACAAGTATTTGATTAGTTAACTATGATTATTATTAAGGATAAAGATTTGGTTAAATGGGCAACATTGTACCATTTTTTGGGCCCTGTTCGATTCCGTTGAGAAATATTTAAATTTCCAAACAGTTTCGAAATTACTTAAAAAAAAACAAAAATCGCCCATTTCTAAAAACTCAAATAGCTCCGTAATTATAAAAGATATGAAAAAAGTTTCAGATCAATTAATATTTCCCATAATTTTTTATTCGTACATAGGTTGTTATACATCATTGATAAGAGAAAAAAATCCCATTTAATTGTATAAATATCCAATATGACGCACATTTAAAATAGAGTACTCTAGCAAAGTACAGGTTTATGTATTTAATAAAATTAACAATCATTTTTAATTACATATTTACCTTTGAACTTATTCGTTCATAACAAAAACTTATAATAATCTCGAAACTCTTCGGAAATTGAAATGTTTCTCAACGGAATCGAACTCGGCCCAAAAAATGGGACAATATTGCCCATTTAACCAAATCTCTATCTTCAATAATAAGAAAGATACCCATACTGTCCTAATCTATTTGGGACACCCTGTATATTGGTGTTGTGTGTTGTGATAATTGCGTGTCTGATTGTTTTAGACCTGGTTTGGTGAGCGGTGGCCTTTACCTTTTGAGCGTGGGGAGCAGGGGTTATAGGAGTAGGTAGGGTGTGTCACCTAGGAGTCTGTCGAATTCCTCTGGTATGTCGTCTAGTAGTTATGTCAGTAGTGCATGGAGGTGTTTGAGCTTTCTCTTAGGTGTAGGATGTATTGAGGATGTTTTTGGCAGCGGTCGTATCGCCGTGTATGTTGTTTGTAGTGTCAAGTATACCTGCGATGGTTGTATGTTTGCTGTTTCTATTGTCTTGACGTTGGAATGTCTGTAGTATAGTGTGTGTATGTTTCGTTCACAGTCAGGGATGGATTTTAGGTGATTGTTTTTGAGGGTGGTGTACAAATGCGCACGGTAGTGTAGTAATGGTCTTATGTATGTTTTGGATGTGCGTTGTAAGGTTTTGGAGCAGATTCGCACGGTTGCACGCATTGTCTCCTTCAAGTCTTGTTTAGTGTTTTGGAGAAGGTAAGTCCTAGGTATACTATTGTGTCTGGAGTTGAAGTTGTACGTCTTTTATTTGTACGCTAGATTGTCGTGGTTGTCTTCTGTTGTATTCTGTGTTGAGGGCTGAGTCTGTATTTGAGAAATTCTCTGCATATTCGTCTTTTTTATTTGATCTTGATCTTAGTATGTGGGGAATAAGTGGTTTTCTGTTAATGTCTGTGGTTTCCGTCGGTATTGCTGTATTTGTTGTGTGGGTTGAGGTGGGTAAACTATCGTGTTGCCTAGCCTGTTCTGTTGTTAGCCTAGGTTGGCGTTGAGTAGGTTGTTTGTGATGTGTTCATTAAATAAGTTCCAGTTTGCGTTTTTAAAGTCTCGTCTTTCAATCGTAGTTGGGGTAGGAGGGGCTTGCACTAATGTGATATTGATAGGTAATGAGAGGTGATCGGAGGAGATTGTTGTCCTTAAGTGGCATTTGTTGTTGAGATATTGGGTTAGTAGTAGAGTATATGACGGTATATTCTAGGGGTTTCTTGGTAACTGAAAATGTTTACGCTCGCTAAATGGGAACGCGGAGAAGGTTGGCTGCTAATTTGTTTACATTTTGGTTGGTTGTTGAGTTACCGAATTGGGTGTGCCTCAGGTTATGGTCCTCTAAGAGTACAGCGTTAGTGAGGACGAATATGTATTCTAACAGTTCTTCTGAAAGGGTTTCGATTCCTGGTGGGTTGTAATAGCATAAGACTGTTATTAGAATAGCTGGAAAGTGCACAGACACTGCAACACATGTGGCAGGTGCTTTTATAAGGTAAAACTAGTTGAAGGATATCTGGTGTAAACTAGAAAAGCTGTACCTCGGGTTACTGCTATTTGATTATTGTTTAGGAATGCGTAGTATTCGGAGATGTTAAGTTTACCTCGTATGGGTAGTTTTGTTTCTGTTATGGCGAGTGTTTGGATACTCTCGATTGTTAGTTAGTGTGGAATGGTATGTAAAGTGTTTGTGGGTTTATTGAAGGATGGATGATAGGGGAGGGGTGAACGTCTATGTCTAGGGAGTGCTCAACGGTAGGATCGTCGGGTTCAGAGGAGGAGTCAGTAGTGGATTGGGTTTCGAATACAGAGATACTAGCGGATTTGGATAGGGTACTTCTCGTAGTCGAAACCAAAAGTTGAGTGAGAACTGCCACAGTTTTAACACGCTGGAGTGGCGTGGGATTTACAGGATTGGGATTTGTGGCTACTATTTTGAAGGTTCGGGTGGGGCACTCTACTGCTTGATGGCTCAACTGCGTGCAGATGTAGCAGTATTTGGGAATAGGTTTGGGGGTGTAGGGAGTCTCTCAGACTATACGTAGAACATCCGGACTCCACGTTCGATCAGACAGTCGAGGGTGGTTTTGGAATGAGTGAGTATTTGGATTAGGGATGTTTGGCGGTTGGTAGTCTTTGAGATGGTCCAGATGTCCCGTGTTACGTGCAGGAATTCTATGGCCTAGATTATCTCATAGATGATACATCTTGGTCAACCCCACGGATAACACAAGAGAATGAAATGGATTTGTAATTAGTGGCGGAGAAGGAAGATTTGGCTCCGGTGAGTTGGGTGAGGGTTATGGATGGGATTCCGAATAGGTGTTGGATCTTGGTTTGGGTTTTGTCAAAATGTGTTGGGGATGGTAGTTACGAGGAGAGCGTTGTGGTTGTGGTAGAATTTTAGTTCAGACCAAGGTAGGTTGAGGGATGAGCTATTTTTGGATTTAGTGCATGTAGGAATGTATGTGGTGAAGCTTGAAGTAGGGGGTGTGAAAGTGGTAGGTAAGCGGATGGTTGCGTAGGTACGGGTTGCGGTTGTGGATATCGTTGGTCTTGTAGTCAGTGTTGCGTATGTCCGTGGAGGCGTCGGTAGTAGGTAAGGTTGTGGTCGCAAGTCTAGGGGCTCGTCACGTCGGAGGTGGGTGACGGAGGGACGCGTTTTCCATGTTTGATCATGGCTGTTAGTAGAGATCTGGAGTTTGGGATCAAAAATTGTTGTCTTGAGAAGAGCGTACTCTCACCGGGTTCTAGCCTTACACTTCGCCGGGAAAAGGCTTGGGAGTCGAGAGTCCGATAAAATGGAGGGCAGTTTTGTTAGTAAGTTCAATAAACACCACAGATTTCTATATCCTTTTATTAAGAATACCTACGTGTGTCCTCTTCTTCCCATTGGGATCATACGGTGGCTGTCCTTGGCGGTGCTGTTTGTTGGGTCCTGATCTGTCCTGTCTTCTGCGTGTGGCTGGTTTTGATGTGTGCTGTCCTCTGCGTTTGGCTGGTATGTTTCTCCGGTGATCTTTGTTCCTTATTGGTGTTTTAGTCGGTGCTTTACCGTATTTCTTTGTTCTACGTCCCGCTAGGTTTCCTTTATTCGCTGCTGGCCCACAGATTCTTTTCTTTAGTTGATTAATCATTTCTCCATTTAGGTTGTATGATTTACCAATGACAACTACCTTTTGTTGAAACGCCGAAGTTCTAGAAGACCGGAAGTTGCCGATTATTGATGGGTGTTGATTAAAGTTACTTTGCTGCTATTCGCGCTCACTGTTCGAAGGTGCGACAAAGAGTAAGTGATCACTCCGCAAAGGTCATTGATTTGTCTAAAAATTGAGGTCAATAAACCCAGAAATCCAAATCAATAAAGTCAGAATATTCGTCATTGACCTCAGCTCAAAGTTTATTGGCCTGTATAAATTGATGTCAACGAACTCAGTATTTGAGATCGTTGACCCTTCAAAAACTTTTGTGTATGTAACATATTGGTATCATATTTCATGTTCACACAAATTGCCTTTATATGTTAGGTTGATGGATGTTTATTACTGTTACTTCTGCGTACGGAATGATTTCACACACTTTAATGCATTACCTTTAGATTACGTTGTAACAGTATTTACAATAATTTCATCATACTTACCACTTCTACTTGTTGGTAACCTTATTAACGTTAACAGATTTTCATCAGATAATCTTAAAATTTTACCACTTAAGTTTACGTACATACGTTTGCAATAGCTTACTGTAGCAAACGTAGCAAACTATCACTAAGTAAGGAACCCTATATTTTACAAGATGTGTTAGTGCCACTACCAACACACAAAACAACAACTGATCTACTCCCCATGTTTCTATTGGATGAGTGTATTCCAATCATTTCAATAAGACAGTGATGTAGAAGATGATTTTGAAGATACTTTGAAAAGGAAGTATGCCCTGCATAATTCCTAGTTTTTACCTAGTCACTTACTTGTTAATCACAGTACACAACACTAATCTGTTCAATTATTTTGTAGCGTAACAACTGCAGCAACATTTGCCCACTACCACAACCACCACAACCCATTCTTTAATATTGAAGTAAAACTTTAAATTTAATTCCACCAAGTCAACCATCTCAAGATCCAACCCTGCACCAAACTCAGGAGAGTTTAGAAATGTGAATTCATTTTTAGGTAGTAAGGCATTTTTTTTGTAGAATAAGAACTTTATAGTTACGTTATTTTACTTTTCATATGTAGAAAAAATAAATAAATGATTAATTTTTTATAAGCTTCATTATTTTGTTCGTTGAGAGTATATCATTGGAGTTAGAAGTGCAAAAAGTTAAGTGATAAGTTAATCTGTTTTAAAAAGTTCAGTGGCAGTAGTTCTCCTATAAGCACATAAATAAATCAAAAAATACTTTAACATCTAAGTCAATCAGTTTAAGTAAATTTTCCTTCAAATATATAATTATTCCCAAAATATTTATATCACATGTGCAGGTGTTTAGAATTAGTATCACATTGTAAATTATATTTTGTTCGTATTTAATTGAAGTAGTATGTTGTGTATTTTGTTCAAATGTTAAAAAAAAAGTTTGTTGATTGCAATTGTAACATTATTAAGTCAATATGTCATGTATAAAATTGTGAATAAAAGTAATTTGGTAGAACTTTAGTTCTCAATAAAACAATTTTCATTACTCAAAAAATAGTGAGTAAGTCCTTATCAATGTGGTCCTTCGTCGAGCCGGATATTGGAATTCGGAAATATATTGTGGAGAAACATTTCTGTTCAAAGAAATAATTATAATTGATGTGGACAGAAAATATTGGTTTCGACATTTTGTTAAATACGTGACTGCCTACCAGTTGGTATCAAGTGGAACCTACAACAGAAGTAGAAGCAGATATATATGCAAACATATTACTTTGGTTTATCACATTAAAAGCAAGGTTTGGTTAAGGCTATCAAGTAAGTTGACGTATCCTTTTTATTTCAAAATATACGTTTCATTATTGTTATTTTACTTAGGAAAGCATTCGATTTTTATAAGTAACCTTATGGGTCATGGATGATAATGTAGATATTACATTAAAACGATTAATTAAAAAACGGGGTGTTTTAAAAACACGACAAACAAATTTTAATAAATACGTTCAACAACTTTCTAATAACTACAACGAAAATAAAAATTTGGATCAATTTTTAATTACTGAATTAAAAATAAGATTAAAAAAGGTGGAGAATTTGTTAGATGAATTTAATAATGTTCAAACTGAAATTGAAATAATTACTAATGAATTTGAGGATGAATATAATAAACAATTATCAGAAAGAACATTGAAAATTCATATTATGAGTTTGTCTCTATTTGCACTATTATGATAGGTTCAGGTAGTTCTACCAGGTCTAGTAGTGATAGCAATGAGAGCAATAATTTATACACCCATTTAGCAGATAACTCTTTGGCTCAAACTGGGCCTAAGTTACCTTCTATACCGATTCCAACATTTAATGGCATTTCAGAAAATTGGTTAATATTTAGAGATGCATTTTGCTCTTTAGTACATAATAATAAATCGATCGGCAATCTTGAAAAATTTTATTTTTTGAAAGATGCACTTACAGCGGAAGCTCATCATCATCATCATTATCAGCGTCTTAACTATTCCATTTCTGGACATACGCCTCCCCTAGTTGTTTCCATGAAATTCTGTCTACCGCTGCTCCCATCCAACGTGTGCCAGCTGCTTTTACCAAGTCATCCCTCCACCGGGCTCTAGGCCTCTCGGCTTCTTCTCCACGTACGTGGCCTCCACTCAGTCACTTTTCGGCTCCACCTACCATCCTCTCGCCTCATAATATGCCCAGCCCACTGCCATTTCAGGGATGCTACACGTTTTGCTACGTCTTCCACTCTGGTTTTTCTATCCTGTAGCCTTAATCCTAGCATAGACCACTCTATCTTTCTTTGTGACACTCTCAGCTTTTCCATATTTGTTTCCATGAGTGGCCAAGTCTCTGCTGCGTACGTAAAAGTAGGCAGTACGCATTGGTCGAACACTCTAGTTTTTAGATGTTGAGGTAGATTCGCTTTGAAGACATTTCTCAATTTACCGAATGCCGCCCAAGCCAATTTAATCCTTCTTTTCACTTCCGCCGTCTGTGCCTTTTCTGTAGTTGTTAGTATATGTCCTAGGTATGTATATTCTTTCGCTAAGCCTATTTGGTTGTTGTCTATACAAACTGGTCTACCTTCTTCTGTGTTAGTCATTATCTTTGTCTTTGATAAGTTCATGTGCAATCCAACTTTCCTTAAGGCATCTAGGAGTTGTAGGATCATTTCTTCTAACTGATCCATGTCATTAGATACAAGTATGATATCATCAGCAAATCTAAGGTTTGACAGGTATTTGCCATTTATATTTATGCCCTTCTCATCCCACTCCAGTGTCTTGAAGACATCTTCCAGTAAATTAGTGAAGAGCTTTGGCGAAATTGGATCGCTTTGTCTGAGTCATCGTTCAATACGTATTGGGTTTGTTCCATCATATATCTCTACCTTCATAGTTGGGTTTTTATACATGCAGTTTATAAGTTGTACATATCTATAATCTATCCTGCATCTTCTAAGTGCATTCGTTAGTGCCCATGTTTCAACAGTATCGAAGGCTTTTTGGTAATCTATGAAGGCAATAAACAGGTGTTGGTTATACTCGTGCGATTTTTCCATAATTTGTTTCATGGTGTGTATATGGTCGATGGTGCAATATCCCTGTCTAAATCCTGCTTGTTCGGGGGGTTGCAATGCATCAAGTTTTGCTGATATTCTATTAATGATAATTCTGGACATTAATTTGCTGAGGTGTGATAGTAACGATATGGGGCGGTAGTTCTTTATTTCTTTGTTGTTTCCATTCTTAAAGATGAGGATAACTCTAGTGTCTTTTCATGTAGTCGGGATTTGACCCAGGTCTAGGCAGAGGTTAAAGAGAATTTCTAAATGATTTAAAATTATGCTACCCACCATTTTGATCATTTCAATGATCACGTCATCTGGTCCTGCTGCCTTACGGTTTTTCATCTGCATGAGGGCTATCTTGATTTCATATTTGGAAATCGGAGGTATGTCCTCTGTGAGATGTTTACTTAGTCGTGCTCGTTGATCGGTTGGACTACGAACCGGTTCTGAAGTTTTTGATGAATATCTCTTGGTAGAAGTTCTCTATTCTTTTTAGAATCTGCTCACGATTTCTAATCTCTTATCCGGATTCATCTAGTAAATTTATGATTTCTGTCTTCCCTGTTCTTATCCTTTTTCTAAATACTCTTGGACCCCTGTTCTCTTCTATCGTTTCTTTTATTGCTTTTTCGTTATATTCAGCAACGTTTCTTCTTACTTTTCGCCTTATTTCTTTATTGAACTCATTTTTCTACAAAAAAGAACATAGAAAATGGACCTGGCAAAACCCCGATGGGAATACGAGAAATGAGATTGATTTTATCATTACCAACAGACCTGATATTTTCACCGAAATAAGGAAAAATGTAGGTTGACGAGAGAAAAGCTAAAACAGACCAATAAAGAAATAAGGGGAAGCTCAACAAGTATTAAATTTGGTAAATGTGTCGTCTGATAATTACATGATTGCTTGGGACATGCTATGTGAAAATTACAATAATAGAAGCATGTTAGTAAACGAACATGTAAAACTTCTATTTTCTATTCCCAATCTTTCTAAAGAATCAGCATAGGATTTGCGTGATATGGTGAATAATATTACAAATAATTTGTATGCTTTAGAAAAACGAAATGTAGCTGTTGACCAGTGGGATCCTATGATTATTTATTTGGTATCTAGTAGATTAGATGGTGTTACTAAGAGAGTGTGGGAAGAAAAGAAACCCAGAAAACAATATAATTTTAGTCAATCTGTTTCATGTTTAGTAGTTCCTTCAATCAGTAAATCTATTCCATCAAAAAATATAAATATGTCATCTTGTTGTACCTAGTCATCTAAAATTAGCTGACCCTGGATTTGCTACTGCTAGTGATGTCCAAATTCTTTTAGGTGCTGACATATTTTATCATTTACTGTGTGTTGGACAGATTAAATTGGGTTACAGCGAGCCGATGTTGCAAAAAACCAGATTAGGGTGGGTTATGACAGGATCACTTCAGGACATTGGGCGAAATATTTCATTAGTTAATTTTAGTAAAACTGATGTCCAAAATCAATTAGAAAAGTTTTGGAAAATTGAAGAAATTCGCTCGATAAGTAATTGTTTGTCCTTTGACGAATTACAATGTGAAAAGTTATTTTCAGAAAATACAAAGCGTGACTTTGACGGTAGATTTGTGGTAAAAATTCCATTAATTCAACATCCCAATGAATTGGGTAACTCGAAAAAATTGGCATTGAAACGACTGTTTGTTTAGAACAAAAATTTGAACATAATCACATTCTTAAAAAAATGTATACAGATTTCATGAACGAATACGAGCAACTGGGACATATGAATGACAATGAATTGGGTAACTCGAAAAAATTGGCATTGAAACGACTGTTTGGTTAGAACAAAAATTTGAACATAATCACATTCTTAAAAAAATGTATACAGATTTCATGAACGAATACGAGCAACTGGGACATATGCCAGTTTGTAATTCTTTTAATTTTAATTCTTATTATTTACATCACGGTGTGTTAAAAGAATGTAGTTCAACTACTAAACTAAGGATTGTATTTAATGGTTCTGCAAAAACAGCTACTGGTGTGTCTGTAAATGATTTGCAACATATTGGTCCTAAACTTCAGGATGATCTTTTCGGCATTCTTCTAAGATTTTGTATGCACAATGTAGTTGTTTGTGCAGATATATCTAAAATGTATAGGATGATTTCTGTAGATCCTAGTGATAGATACCTACAAAAAATTCTTTCGCGTTCAGACCCTACAAAAGATGTCCAAGTATATACATTAAATACTGTTACCTACGGAACAAGATCAGCACCATATTTAGCTGTTAGGTGTTTAAGATAATTAGGTATAGATAATCTTGAACGATATCCTGTTGCTTCTAGTACAATATTAAAAGATTTCTATGTAGATGATATGTTGAGTGGTGGTGGTGCATCAACCACAGATAATGCTATTCAGTTATCTAAAGATGTTAGTCAAGTATTAAAATACAGATGCATGCAATTAAGAAATTGGATATCTAATGATCCCTGTGTTTTAGAGGGTCTTCAAACTGCTGAATCCAATTCTATTGATATATATATATATATATATATATATATATATATATATATATATATATATATATATATATATATTTCGGCGAAAAGATCAAAATAAAACACTCGGTTTATATTGGTCTTGTAAGCTAGATATTTTAAAATATAACATAATGTTTGAAAAGGGTATTAAGAAATATACCAAAAGAATAATTTTATCAGAAGTATCAAAAATGTATGATCCATTGGGATTAGTAGGATCTTGTATTATTTTAGCAAAACTTTTATTACAAAAACTTTGGTGTGAAAGATTAGCCTGGGATGAAACAATTCCCATGGAATTGGAGTCAAGTTACTAAAATTGAGAGATCAATTACAATTTTTAAATAAGTTAGAGATTCCAAGACATTCACTTCTAAAAAATCCATCTAGACTAGAAATTCACGGATTTTCAGATTCTTCAACACAAGCATATGGCGCTTGTGTATATATTAGCAGTATTTCTTGTACTGGAGATATGAAAGTATCATTGTTGTGTTCAAAAGTTAAAGTTGCTCCTTTAAAAACAATATCGGTGCCACGTTTAGAATTGTGTTCAGCACATTTGCTTTCAAAATTAGTGTCAAAAATAAAAGAATTTAGTGTAAATCATTTTGATGCGACGTATTGTTGGTCTGATTCTACGGTAGTTCTTTGCTGGATTAAAACTTCTCCAAATCTCTTACAGACATTTGTTGCAAGCAGAGTAACATTAATTCAAGATTTGAATCCAGCAGCATTATGGAATTATGTAAAATCTGAATATAATCCAGCAGATTTACTTTCCCGTGGTGTATATCCAGAAAAAATTGCTGATGATTGTAAGTGGTGGCATGGTCCTAAGTGGCTTGAACTGGAATCACAATTATGACCTAATTTAAGCCCTGCTATGTTAAAAACAGTACCTGAATTGAAACTACAAGTTCATATAAATAGTGTAGGCCCAGCGAACATTTCAAAATGGTTTCCATTTGAGAGATTTAGTTCATTATTAAAATTTCAGAAAACTCTTGCATATTGCATAAGGTTTCAATATATTGTTCGTAACAAGACCAAGAATAAGATACCAGGTTTTTGGAATTAAGACATGCACTGAATGTTCTTATAAAAATTATGCAAAATGATATGTATTGTCAAGAAATCAAATATTTGCAACAAAATACAGTTGTTAGATCAAGAGCAATCAATCGTTTGAGTCCATTTATGCATGAAAATAATATCTTACGAGTAGGTGGTAGATTACAACTGTCTGATCTTCCATATAATACCAAGCATCCTATTTTATTAAATGGAAAACATACGCTTACCAGATTAATTGTTGAGGCGGAACATGCTTCTACATCCGGGTCCTAATTTTTTGTGTAGATCTCTTCGTGAAAAATATTGGATAATCGGTGGGAGAAATTTGGTAAGAAAAGTATGTTTTCAATGCATTAAGTGTTTCAGATACGCTCCAAAACCAAATAGACAAATTATGGGTAACTTACCAAAAGAGATAATTTGTCAATCTCCTCCATTTTATAATGTAGGTGTAGTCTACGGTGGTTACTTTTTAATAAAAAAAAGGGATGGCAGGGGAGCTAAATTAATAAAATGTTATGTTTGTTTATTTGTCTATCTATCTACTAAAGCTGTGCATTTAGTGATAGTTTCAGACCTAACATCTGACGCATTTATTGTTACACTACGTAGATTTCTATCTCGGAGAGGAAAGTCTCATTGTATATTTTCAGACAATGGTACAAATTTTGTTAGAGCTAATAAAGAACTTCAAGAATTAGGAAATTTTTTAATTGATTCCTCAAATTCAATAGTTAATAAAATTGCAGATGAAGGAATCCATTGGAGATTCATTCCAGCAAATTCAGCTCATTTTGGGGATATTTTCGAGTCCGGTATAAAATCTTGTAAATTACATTTAAAGCGAGTTTTAGATACTAATCACTTAACTTTTGAGGGTTTTATGACATTACTTACACAAATTGAAGCTGTTTTAAATTCGCGTCCAATGTTTCCTCTTTCAAGTAGTCCAGATGATTTTGATGTTTTAACTCCTTCACATTTTCTAATTGGACGTCGACTTACTTCTTTACCTGGCCCAGACCTTAATGACGTCCCCATCAATCGGTTGGCAAAATATCAACATATTCAAATGCTGTACCAGCATTTTTGGAAGCGTTGGTCAAAAGATTATTTAATATAATTGCAAAGACGCAATAAATGGACAACGCAAGAAGATAATGCGATTATTGGAAAGTTAGTTTTAATTAAAGATAAATTAGTACCTCCATTACACTGGAAGTTGGGTTGTGTCGTAGCCCTTTACGCAGGAAAAGACAAATGTGTACGATGGGTGAAAGTTAAAACCCCATATGGAGAGTTGTGTAGAGCTATCAATAAATTGTGTCCTCTGCCAACAAAAAGTGATCAATAAAATTATCACGTGAAAAGACATTAAGAATTAGTATCACATGGTAAATCATATTTTGCTCGAATTTAATTGAAGTAGTATATTGTGTATTTTGTTCAAATGTTAAAAAAAAAGTTTGTTGATTGCAATTGTAAGTCAATATGTCATATATAAAATTGTGAATAAAAGTAATTTGGTAGAACTTTAGTTCTCAATAAAACAATTTTCATTAAGCAAAAAATAGCGGGTAAGTCCTTATCAGCAGGAATGTTTGAAGTCAAATGTTAAAAAGAAAAGTGATAACTTGTAAATACATCAATCAAATAACTGAAAACGGAAGATCGATCTAAAATATATTGCTTGTAAATTCAATCTTTAACGTGAAATAAAATGGAAGTAAAGGTGTAATTTTCTACACCAAAATCAATAACCCATTTTGCAAAACTTTTATTTTAAATGTATTATTAATGAATTTTAACGTAAAACTAGAAGTAAGATGTAGTTAATTACAGAGATATCATTTTTATAAATTGTTATTGTAAATATAATTCTCAGTAATTAGTGTAATCAGTTCAAAATTTGAAAACTATTTTAACTAAAAATTTTTAAGTGTAGTTCATTATAAATCAATTCAAGTAATTTTTATTACTATTGGATTTATTTAATGAAAAGAGTTTTCTCTTAAAAAATATAATTCAAATAGGTTTATACAAGCAGTGAAAATATTGGAAATTAATAAATCTGGTTTATATTCCATTCCATTAACATAAGTGATGTGCCATAAAATGATGCGTAACACAATACTTGTGTCATTCAAAAAGAAGTGTGTACCTAGCTTAGCTTAATAGTAATTTTTAGTTTTACACTATTTATTTACTTCTATTATTTGTGAATCTACCTAATCTTCAGAACCTATTGTGTCTGAAACTGGAGACATCATTTACTCAATAAATGCAATCAGTACATTAATAAAAAACAAAAATTCTGAAAATATAATTTATTATGACATGCAAAAATTGAAGGTTTTTAGTAACTTAACAATTATTTATCTATATCTATACAGGGTGGTTCGGATTTTGATCTAAATGTGTGGGAAACTAGTTATTAGTAATAGCATAATATAATATTATGGTAATAGATATGAAGTGGATTAAATTGGGAAAAAGTTGCGCATTTTGAAGTTGAATAACATGACATATTCAAAATCAAAATTTCCCGATTGCTTTCGGAAATACACGACATAAACCGAATTTATTGAAAAAAAATTTTTACGGTAGCGTTATTACTATGCAAAATACTGAAAAACTTCATTTAGCTTTTTTATTGTAATTCAACTTTCCTACACAATTCTTAAAATTAAAATTTGACGTTTCGTCTCTTCGGGGATTTTACTAACTTTATTTTTTTAAATACGGGCCTGCGTTTTTTACCACACCATTTTTTAGCGCTTGGCATAAGAAATTCATTGATAATAGTTAAAATAAATACTAATGTAATTCTAAGAATAAAAAAGACGGTATTATAAAAATTGTTGAAAATGTCGTTCGTTATTATTAATACACAACTGTATTCTTCTGCACACCTGGGATGTTGCATTAGCCGCCATTTCGGTCGTAATTTTTGCAAATGCGTCCAATATTCTCTGATGAAGTTCATCTACGTTAGTTGGAAGATCTTTCCCATATACTTCATTTTTAACCATGCCCCATATAAAATAGTGTACTGGATTAAGGCACTGTGATCGTGGGGGCCATCTTTTGGTCCATTTGTGCCAATCCTATTATTGCGTAAAATTGAATTTAGGTATTGTTGAACTGTCCGTGCGTTGTGTGATAACTACATCCATCTTGCATGAAATATTTCATTTCTCTTCGAATTTCCAAAAACATCATTAAGCAAATTTAAATACCTTTCTTGATTTAAATTTCCGTCTAAAAATACTGGCCCAATTATTTTATTATTTATTATTCCGCACCATATATTTTGTGAAAATCGAACTTCTTTTATTAAATGTGGATTGGTTTGTGCATAAAAATGTTTATTTTTGGAATTAATCTACTGTTTCTGAAAGTTGACTCATCTGTCCATAACATTACTTTATGTATTAAGAGATTGTTCGTACTTTTATGCGATACCACATACAAAGCCTTAATCTTCTGTTGGGATCATTATCATGTAACTATTGTACTATAGTACTCCGCAATCATTAGCCATTTTTTTTGAAGAATTCTCAGGGTCTATGTGTACTTGAGCGAGAACGTTAATTTCGTTCACTGTGTTTTGGAGATGGTATTATCTTCTCTTTCTGCTTAAATTACAGCATTTATTGATAGATTTTGGAATACTATCCAAGGTAACTGCCGATGGTTGTCGTGGTTCAGGGTACAGCTCCAAGTGAGTTTGTGATGTTCGTGCTGCATTTCTTTAGGTTCATATGTAAACATCGTACATGTCTTTCTTTGTATTTTCAGTGTATGCACTATAATTATTATTATTTTTAAAATCTCCAAAAAGTAACGCCTTTAAAACAATATTTTATAACCACGCTGGCAATATCAAAAACTTTACGGTGATATTCAAAGCAAAATTGATTTTATGATATAAAATAATTACGAGTGACCTCCAAGTCAAAGTTTATTTTAAACAGAAATGGACTTTAAAATAGGGCATAAAGACAGTAAAACTGATGATGATTTCTCAGACGAAACGTAGCAAAATTGTGAAGTGTGGCATATCAATGAATTTCTCATGCCGAGCGCTAAAAGAATTTATGGTAAAAAACGCAGCTCCGTAGTAAACGAACAAAGCTGATAACAGCCCCGAAGAGACGAAACGTCAGATCTTAATTCTAAGAATGACACAGAAAAATTAAATTACTATAAAAGCCTAAATACAGTTTTTCAATAATAACCTACCGTAAAAAAATACTTTCGATAAATATGGTTCTTGTCGTGTATCTTCGAAACCAATCAGGCAATTTTGATTTTAAATACATGTTATTCGTCTTCAAAATGCGCAACTTTTTTCTCATTTAATTGACTTCGTATCTATTAGATTAATAGGATCCCCATAGATTTAATTGAAATCCGGAACACCCCGTATAATATATTAAAACTATTTCATATTTGTAAATATTGAGTATTTCGTCGGACAATTCATTTTAAAAATACAAGTTTCATTATTTATTGAATTTAACATCTATTAAACCAAAGAAATATCAATTGTAGACAAATAGAAGAAAATAGTTACATTTCAAATATAAATTGCTTATCAAAAATATTTACTCAGAACATAGAACCGACTAAAGATAAACACATATTAATTTCATACTTTGGAAATATATCAAAAAAAGTAGCTGACATACAACAAAAGAACAAAGTGTACAAAGTAGCTTTCAAAACTAATACAAATGTTCTTAAATGTTTATTTGATGCTAACGATATATTGAAGTCGGGTATTTATGAATACAACTGCACATCCCTTAATTCTGCTTATAATGGTCAAACATTTAGGAACTCTGATATTACACACAAAGAACACATTAGGTTTTACAAATACAAACACGCAGATTAAGCAAACATTTAAAAGTAAATCATTATCTTATTTCTTCACAAAACAGTATTAAATGTTGACACTTTTGTAACAAAAAAAACAAACGTTTTGAAAGCATTAGAAATTTATGAACGTGCGTGCGTGCGCGTGTGCGTGCGTACGTCTGTGCGGGAGTGTGTATGTCTGTGTGTCCGTGTGTCTATGTGTCTGTGCGTCTGTATGCTTGTGTGTCTGTGTATCTGTGTTGTCTGTGTGTCTGTGTGTCTGTGTGTCTGTGTGTCTGTGTGTCTGTGTGTCTGTGTGTCTGTGTCTGTGTGTCTGTGTGTCTGTGTGCCTGTGTGCCTGTGTGTCTGTGTGTCTGTGTGTCTGTGTGTCTGTGTGTCTGTGTGTCTGTGTGTCTGTGTGTCTGTGTGTCTGTGTGTCTGTGTGTCTGTGTGTCTGTGTGTCTGTGTGTCTGTGTGTCTGTGTGTCTGTGTGTCTGTGTGTCTGTGTGTCTGTGTGTCTGTGTCTGTGTGTCTGTGTGTCTGTGTCTGTGTGTCTGTGTGTCTGTGTCTGTGTGTCTGTGTGTCTGTGTGTCTGTGTGTCTGTGTGTCTGTGTGTCTGTGTGTCTGTGTGTCTGTGTGTCTGTGTGTCTGTGTGTCTGTGTGTCTGTGTGTCTGTGTGTCTGTGTGTCTGTGTGTCTGTGTGTCTGTGTGTCTGTGTGTCTGTGCGTCTGTGCGTCTGTGCGTCTGTGCGTCCGTGCGTCCGTGCGTCCGTGCGTCCGTGCGTCCGTGCGTCCGTGCGTCCGTGCGTCCGTGAGTCCGTGAGTCCGTGTGTCCGTGTGTCCGTGTGTCCGTGTGTCCGTGTGTCCGTGTGTCCGTGTGTCCGTGTGTCCGTGTGTCCGTGTGTCCGTGTGTCCGTGTGTCCGTGTGTCCGTGTGTCCGTGTGTCCGTGTGTCCGTGTGTCCGTGTGTCCGTGTGTCCGTGTGTCCGTGTGTCCGTGTGTCCGTGTGTCCGTGTCTGTGTGTCTGTGTCTGTTTGTCTGAGTCAACCTTGTATGAGGCTTTTTCAGAGGGTTTTGCTCATACACATGTAGCAGCATGGTCACTGCATATATGCACACCATGTGCGGCTACTTAGGCGAATGTTGTGATAGTATTTTTCCCTCAGAACCCTAACTCTGTTCCTTCCGATTCTATCCTTGAGCTTGAAAAGCTCAAACAGCCCGCTCTCCCCCTTGGGGAGGGATTGAAATACGTGACCTTTCCTTCTTTTTCGCTAGAACACGAAGATAGTCGGGCTCAGAGTTGTACTTAGGTGGGCGGTCGCGAGTGTTTTGCAACGATCTATGCTGTTTTTGTTTGTGAATTAGTGCCGAAGTGCTTTGTAGTTTACTGTAATGTTTTAATGTTTACTAATAAAATGATTAATGAGAATTGGAAATTACTATTGAGATTTTCCGAAATTTAAAGCGTTGAAACCGATTTGTAATAAAGGACAAATCATTGCATTAAAAGAAATTCTTGAGTATTAACCCTGCGCGATGGAAAAGAAACTTGAAGCAACCCTTTGTGTAACTATCTAAATGTGTGTTAATCTTTATGAATTAAATTAGACAATATTGGATATTAATATTACTGAGTTAAAATATGTGCAATTATTAACAGCACTTAAACGACCTTTTGTAGACAATTAAGAACTTAGTGATTAAGTGTAATTAAAATATTTAGTAAATAAAGTTACTCAATTTCTTCATGCAAGAAGGAGCGTGAGTGAAGCAGACATTTATGGAATAATGATGCGACGGCCTGTGTTGAAACCTGGTTAAAGGCCGGTTATTATTGACGTTATAGGTACTCAGGATTAATTAAAGCAGATTAATCCTATTGGATAAGACATTACACCAGATGAAGGACTACGGAATTTATGTAAAGGTAAGTCCCGTTTAAAAACTTTTGATATTTTGGCTACACGATTGATTTGAAAATTGTTTATTTTGAGGCAGATCAATTTCAAAATTTAATTACTTTGCATTCATAAAAAGTCATACTGGCCACGATTTATTTATTAAGTAAAAATTTAAATCACAACGATTAAATTTCCAACGTTTAAATACAGTTTAAGATAAAGAATTGCAAATAGTATTTGCGAAGATAAATGATTCGTGAACGACGCACTGATCATTGCGTTTTTCAATTTTCAAATACGAGTTAATGCTTTTGTAGTTAAAAATTGATAGACCGAGATTTTTTTTTCAAAGCGGGTGATATTGAGTTATTTCATAATTCTTATAACAGTTTTAAATATCAGTTTATACGTATACAAGGGTAAATTAGAAAGTATCCAGGTAACGTCTTATTACCCTAATTTTATGAATGTACAGGGTATGATCAATAGGTTGATGTATATGTTTCAAAATTTTATTAAGCTTTGGATAAATTTATTTTTATGCTAACTGTACTTGAAGATTTCTGAAAATTGAATTGCCATGCATGTGGTAGATGTTTTGGGATTAATATAGGTATTAAAGTTACTGTTGCGAAATTTAAATTTAAAGTGAAAAGGTGTTGTACGAATTGAATGTTTGAACTTGTGTAGTGTGTGATTTTACCGAGTAGGCTACAATTCCACAGTCAGGTAAGATTAACTACAACAACTCGTCTAAAAATATATATTTAATAAAAATTTCAGATTGTGGTGGCGCTTAGAAACAATTTTTCCCGAATTGAATGTTGTTATTTGTTGTTTTATAATAAGTGTAAAGTATTTTAAACTGAATTTCAAGCCTTTTACGTCTTATATCGAACTCACTTATTTCTGCTGCAGTTAGCTTGGCAATCTACTTACCTTGGTAAAGCGTTCACGACGTTTAGTGTGGTTTGTGCGTATAACAGTGCGTGTGTGTATGTGTGTGCGTGCGTATGTGAGTATTGGGTGTGTGCGTGTATACGTGTGCGCCTTTGTGCGTATGTGCAAGTATGCGTCTGTGTCAGAGTGCGCGTGTGCGTATACCTACACATTTTTACTTTACAACTACACACAATATGTTTGTGTACAGGTAAGTCTTATTATAAACTATAAAAATTGATTTGGAAATTTTATGTATTTACACCTTTTGAAGCCTCGTGAGCAAGGAAAATTATTTGCCTCAGTGAGATCTACAGAGGTGATCTGCATCAAATTTTTGTTCCGTCTTTTCTTTCGTTTGTATTGTAAATTTTTATGGGTACAACTAACACCGCAAATTGTTGGCTTTGCATGTCAGACTGTTTCCTTTGATTGATCTGTCATCGTCACCTTAGCAGGTTACGTTCATATGGCTAAGTTATACAACTTAAAATCTTTCATCGTCGTGCTCCAAACTTATAAAAGCTATACCATGACCAACAAAAAGTGTTAAAGTTTGTGTAGGGTAGTGAAAACGCTGTACGGTGGCCAACACGGTACTATCCAATCTTTTTTTTTTTGGTTTGTTAGTATTTAACACAATATACTGTTACATTGTACCTTGTTTTGCTTTTATTGTTTTGTGAAGGGAAGAAACTCAAACTTTGTTGAAGTAACTTAGTATTTTGTTTAAGCTGATATTAATTAAGATTCCAGTGTACCTTATAATTGTGTACTATTGGTCTCACCACTTAAAGTTAATTCTAGTGTGTGTCTTAACTGTAACTATTTTCGCGAATTTAATTTGTGATAGAGTTGCTTTTCTTGGATTCCGATTTTTGTGTTAAGGAAAAAGGTGTTTTAAAGAAAATCATTTTAGTTTCGCTTCAACAATATGTTACCAAGAATTAAAATAGGAAACCGTAAATTTTATGCATGGTATAAAGACGATTTTTTATTTATCTTTTTGTTTGTTGTGTTGTATGAGTTTTACTCTACAGATTCCTACAAAGACGGATGTCTAAAATGGTGGCTAGTGACTCAGAGAAAGGTAAGAACAATAGTTTTCCAATTCGTCTGTGTCTCAACTCTAAATTATTTTAATATACTAGATTATGTACCACATTGCTTGCAAAAATATTTGAAGAATCTTTGCACTATTACTGTGTTGTAGGGAGTTACATGATTAATGTCAGAATTAAGGATCATATGTGCGGATTTTATTCATAGCACATTTATCCCCTAGCGGATACACACCCAGATTCGCATCTAAATACGTTTTACGGCCTGTTCGTATTGGTAAGAGATTTGATATTAATGTAAGTTTGTAACAGGGAGGACAATCAAGTACTATAAGGCGTTTTTTTTTTGGTAGCAGGAAACGCAGGGTAAGGATTGGTTACACAGAAGCGCGGTTAACTGATAGCAGATGGATAACCAGTTATGACGTTGCAGGGGGTACACATGAATTTAAATCAAGCAAGAATATTAATGAAATGGGAACCTTTTGTTACATAATGTTTATTTTCTACAACTATTCATTTGCCTGAAGTGGAATTCAATAGTTACTCAATAGTTTTGCACAAAATAGTTAAGTTACATTGCATAATGGCAAAGCATTTCTAAGACGATATAAATCTGAATCGAACTGTCAATGATGTATTTATTCCGTAATGTATACCACTTTCTGATACTTGTCAGTCAAAATCTTTTCATTACATTAATTAATATTTTATTACATTTATATTTTATACAGGGCTTTAAATTGATTTTCGCAGGTAAAAACTCTTACAATAGATCGGAAATCGTTCAGTTGGCTTCTTTGAAACTTTATAATGTAAAACTTTTGATTGCTGGCTTAATTTTTGTCAATACCCATTGATGTGTGCTCTAACTAAAGAATTCATTTAGCATCAAAATTTAATTTCTGCAACTTTTAAGAAAAATAATACCTCTTAAAATATTTGACATTAGGTAGTATTCGATTAAAGTAAATAGGTTCATATTTAACCGTAGATTAACAAAATTTGTGTGTAATGGCTTGTGACGCATTAGCCTTATTATTAGTTTCCAGAAAAATTCCATAGCTTTTAAGCATTAAAAGTTTTCACCGACAAAGAAGTGGTACTTAGTGTATTAGTGTTATTGACTGAGACTGGTGTTGAGTTACTAGTTATTTCTACTGTTTAACAAAATTAAATCAATTAAATACGAGGTAGCTTCAAATTTAAGTAAACATTGTTAAACCATAATAAAAAATCTCATGTGATCAAATGTACAAAACTCATCGAATAAACGTATATGCACATACACATACACACGTACCAATTTTTGTATTCTAAAAAAAGTTATAAAAATTATATACACGCTATCTGGCTAAATTTATTTATTTATTAAATATTTTTCTCTTTGTATCGTCAGGATAATGTGACCTTTCGAGAATAAACGTATGACGTAACTTAGTTCATACTGTATAACTAAAATCCCAATGTACTGTCAAAATAACATAACCAATTTTTAACAGATTTATGCGCTTTACCTATCTTACCTTTTGTTTCTTTTTTTCTTTGTTATTTCCATGATTACTTTGCTAGTTATTTATCCAAAATGTTATTCTTTACAAAATTCACCTTTTTTGAATATGTTTAGTGTCCTGAACTATAAAGGTTAGTTTTCGTAGATATGAATTTCGTGTTTTATTCTAACGAATTCGTTCTTGGGAATTTTCGTGTAGCGTTTAATTCGAATACTGGGACGCAATTTACAATCACCGCCTAGGGATTTTCATAGATGTCATGTGGCTATTATAGTAATTTTTTTTAATTAAAGTTACTGCTTGGTTTTATGTAAATGTTTTATATGTAGAAATGTTTTCTGAAGGGCGTGGGAGAATATACAGCCATGCGATCATTCCCAACTGGAAATGGAGCAAACTGAAGTAGTAGATGATGAAAACTTAAAAACAACTGATCCTCAATTTAATTCCAGGAAAGATATTTTAATTGCAATGATGCATGATCGTACGGTACTGTGGGATTCACGTTCACCAATAACAGCAAGATCAAAAACCACAAGAGACAAGTTACAGAAGGAAATTAGCGATGCTTTAGGTAAGTTACAATTCTACACCACATAATTTGTAATAATAAACTTTGTAGGAATAAAACTGCAGAAATGTTGCAAAAAGAATGGAGAAATCTCGGTAACACTTATTTTCGTTATAAAGGAGGGATTGGAGCTTATCTTCCAAGTAGTTCGGGTTTAAAAAAGCAAAGGAAACCATGGACATTTTATGAAACTACGAAATTTCTTTCAGATATAATCATTCCAAGGAGGTATTTTTTTCTTTTTTAGTTTTCTATACAAACTAGTTTGTGATGAGTACTTTATTTGAACATTTTGTTGTAGTACTATAAGCAACATAGATTCACCAACATCTTCTTCATCACCAGAATCCTTATTTGTATGAAAAGCAAAAAATGACTAAGGTTGGCATTGCATAAGTTGCAACGAACTAAAAATATTTCATGCCATATCATTTAGAGCAAGTTAATCGTAATTTTTTTTACAATATCTTTTTGTCACTTGTAGCAATCAACATGTTATATTTGTGTTATTAGATATCAATCATGTTTATGCAAATATTTACATTGTATTACATTTCAGCTACTAACAAAATAGAAAATGCTATTTTAACTGTAATTGAAAATTTGCCTGTACCTTATAAACCATCACCAACAAATATTAGTTCAAAATTCAATTCTATATGTCACCAACTTCCAACAATTTTGGAGCAATTACTTAGCGGTACGAAGGCAAAGACAGAATTTCTCACAAAGGCCTATGAAGTTTTGCACGAAGAAAATTAATTAAAATGTTGTTTCTAGTAGAATAATAGTTATTTATGATACAAGTGTGTGAATGCTTGCTCTTACGCACGAATTTCGAAGTTTTTAATCGCAAGGAGTGCACAAAAGCCATTCACACATGTGTGTCATACAATATTTTATCTGCCACCTAATTATAATAGTTATTTATCTACGACCTAATTAGAAAGAAATTTTATTCGGTCAACTTTTTCAAATTTATATTAGTTGTCAAATTTGTACAATTATTAATATTACTAATTATTACATTCGGAATATTTTCTTTTTCTTCTTTGTACACTACTTCTTTTTTAATAGTGTGTTTAAGATGTCGATGCCTGAGTTTGCAGTTTTTGATTTTCTATTCCAAAGATTTGTCTGGATGTTCCTTTTTTATTTTGGATGGAATTTTCGGCATAGCCCTTCGCAACGGTGGAGGATTTCCATCCCTCATGCCGTTTAATTCCAGAAATATCAGCAGACGAGTATGCTAATAAGGAATCAGATGAACGTCTGAAGCTATGTCCTGTATAGCCATCAGGATCGGTTAGATTGAGAATTAGAGGAGGTATTTTGCCAAATTTATTAATACCCACGGGCTGTTTTGTACACTTATTATTTCTGTACAAGGCTGTCATGTGTATTTTAACGCCCTGTATATATGTATGTATTTTTTTTCTTTTTATTCTTTTTTTTGTAAGTGACTCAGTTTACGCTAACGAAACTTGTTTGATTTTCTAAGTTGTAATGGTTTTCGATTTAAACTTTTCGTACTGCAATTAAGATTTGATTTCTGAAATTAGCAATTGTATATTTGGTGGATTAATTAAATGGAAATAGGAAATTATAAAGTTGAATCTAAAATAGTTTTCTTGTGCATTTTTATAAACGGTTTCGTTAAAATAAAATGTAGTTGTAGATAAGAAGAGTTCGTAGTTAAAGTGTAGTATGAGATCATTCCTTGGTTTGCTTGTTTAAGCAGGGGCTGACGATGGGTTCTATTTATTGCGTTTTAGTAATTGACCCCGTTTTTCTGCCGTAGTATAGTATCTCAATCCTTTAGTGTTAGGTAATTACGATTATCGTTTAAGAAATAAATCTGTGGACGACAATTTGCACTTGAGTTGTGCACGTCGCAGTGTCAGCAGTTTTATCATGTTGAGAAATATGGTGCAATATGATAGTGAGGGGAAGAAACTGTTTTTTTTGCGCGGACAATTGCGCGGGGATTCTCGATCTGACTTTCGTAAGTAAGAGATGTGATGTGTGAGCATGGGGCGTGCGTTTTTCGAATACCTGGAGGACCAAACTTTTGGAGAAGTTGTTTGCAACTAAAAACACCCGTTTGGTGGATATTTGTGTAGACGTTCATCCCTCCTAGTTGTTTATTTTGAAGTTACAGACCATGGGGTCAATTAACGAACATTGCACTAAGTGATGTGTTTATTTAAGTAGATCTTAGTGGTGGAGCATGGTCGCGCTTAAGGCGGATTTATATTACCGAATCAAACCATTGTGAGGCACAATGTTTTTTTCCCGTAAACGAAAATCAGCTGCAACAGACGAAAGTCTCACTGCAAATAATTTGTAAATAGACCTTTTTTCCATTTTAATAATTAAACAGACTCGTAAATAGAGCTACTGATTTAATTTAACGTTAAAGTGTGTAAGTATCTCGTGTGTAAAAGCTACTCGTTTTGTGCACATAAACTATATAACGTCCTGACCAATTAAGTGCAACGTATCGTTATTGAAATTAAGACTGGGAAACTGCCGCATTGGTTTGCCGATCTAGCACATTCTACTGGTATCCTGGAGCCGTTCCCGTTGCTTTCGTTGCTGCCCGGTGAGGAAGGTAACTCAATATTGTACGTTATTGTGAATGCTTTAGCATATCTTGGTTTGTAAACTTGGTGAAATTATTTATTGACGAGCGAACAAACGCAGTCGTTTGTTTTCGTGTTAATTTGCGGAATTTGATGCTTTCACGTCATCTCAATAAAAGGTTGACGAAGTGCTTTTATTTGCAATATCTTAGGTATTTTGTTTTTTTTTATTATTGAATTAAATGTACTGCAAATTTATGTATATGAACATTTCGCATGGTAAAATTGATTTTTAGTGACCAATTGGTAGCGTATTGTTTTGAATTTATTCACATTTAGATAATTCTATTTCCGTAATTTAAAATTAAAGGCCACTTGGAAAGCATACAAGGTTGACCATTTTATGTTCCCGTTTTCTAGTATTTAAGATTTTAAATCAAACCGAAACCATTATATATAAATCTATGTATCTGTGTGCTTCTTGAGATATATTTAGATATAATAGACGAACAATAGAATTTTATGGTGTTAATTTGTCCCCGACCATCGAAAGCAATAATTTACGGAGTGTAGTGATTTTATTATTCAAACTAAAGAATTAATTGAGAGCTAAATTTTGATATCATTATTTTTTTATTGGTTCATTTTAAAAGTAACAATTGATAATTTCCTACATTCCAAGCATTCAGGATCATACAGTTTTTCTTTAGTTTGATTAAATATTTTGTGTTTAACGTAACCGATTAGAGGAATTTTAAATGACGCTTCAGAGTTGAGTAGTATTTAAATTTGAGTTAATAAGATTTAAGCGTAACATTTAACGTTCATTATTTTTTTTTATTATTGTTTGAATTATTTTGTTCACAAGCGTTGGAGGTAACGTAACGAAATATAAAGTTAAAGAAGTCATTGAACCCCAACAGCTGATTTGCGACCACGCTATTTTGGTATTTGAGCGGGTGGATATTTTCAAGATTTGTTTTAGAACTAAAGTTTCGAAGCATCTCCGACGTGCTCCTAAAGGTAGCCAACGTAAGGTAAGTTAGACCTTTTGACTGTTGAAGGCTGACTTATCTACCTGCGCCCAGGTGTATTCTTACCGATTTCGTCTTAATAACAGTTGGCGCCCTTTGACTTGACTTTATTCGAATTACGACGCACCCTTATCTGCGACTTTCGACAATACGACTAAGCACCTTCAGTATTTTTAAATTCAAAAACACGTCCACGCCCTCTGTCCCACCGAGATAATCCGGTGTATTCTAATTATCTGTTACCTGCCGTTTTGGTTTCATTTTCGAACGTAGCAAGGCCAATAATCGTTTGTGTTCAGTTACCGCTGGACGCAAAGAAGCATATTTTGGATAGATTTGCACAAAACTTGGAATTTTACACTTGTTATCAACAACAGTAGAAGTTATAAGTATTTTATTTTTGCATTTCCCGATAGTTATTATTAAAGCTGTTCCTGTATCTTTAATATCATCTGTTTGAATTTCTGACAAGTCTTGGTGACGTCGTGCTCTTGAAATTCCAAATAGTGCCACAACATAGAAAGTTATTTTACAAATACACTTAATTAATTAAAATTTATAATTTCTTACCTTCATCAATAGAAATTGGTTATCTGGAGCTTCGTAGATAAATTTTCAATTCTTGTAGACTGAATGTTTTTAATCTTTTCGGTTTATAATTTTCTGATGTACGTTTTAAAAAGGCAATCGATTCTGTGAACTTGCTAATATCGATGCTATGATTTATGTTGAAAGTCGCCTTGAGCATCGCATAATGTGACCACAAGGTCGAAGCCTTGGACGTATTGGAACTTCTCCGAAAAGTAAGCGATGAATATGTTTCTTGTATGGTTTCTTACGGTCTTTCTGTTACGCCAATCTTAGAAATTCTTGTACCTATTCGGATATAACGTTTTAGATTTAATGGGTAACAAGTTTGAAGTTCTGTTATTGGCTGCTTCAGCGATTTATGGAGGTGTCCCTAATAATTGTTTATCCATAATATTCTCTTACATATCTGGTAATGAGTTTGAGGTTATGATTTTTCGACCTTGGCCGATTTCTACAAATTCTTCCTCATCTATAATAATCTCTAAATAATTAAAATTTGGGTTAGAATACCATTGAATTCTCAATAAAATTAGATGGAAGGCTACAGCTCCTTCAGTCATAAAATATGCTGTCAATGCATTTCTCACATCAACAGCATTATTAAAAAAAATTTGGTACCTGATCGTGAAATGTTTATAGTGTTTTCTGACGGAGCTTCTAGTCTCCATTGCCTTCGGTTATAGTTGCATCAGGATTTTCCATTTCAATATAATTAAATGGGCAGTAATTTTGTTGTTCAAATAAAAAATTATGCAAGCAAATTGTTGGTTTGATTATATTCTCAACAGTTTTTAGGCTACCGATGATTGGTTTTCGAAATATTCTCAATGTAACACTAATATTCCGAAGGCTTTATCACCGACCAGATAAAATGGTACCTTCACTCCACCATATTCAATTGGTTGTGCAGTAGGTATATCCAAATCGTTTTCCCTTTGCCCCTATGTAGATTATCACAAATTTATACTTGTCATCACAGACTGCTTATAACATGATACTGTGATTATTCTTACAATTATATAATTCAGAGCCTGCTTTTGGTGGTGCCTACAAATGAATGGGCTTATTGTGACAAAGAAATGGCTGCATTTGCAATGTTCACCCACATAACCGCATGCTTCTCATCAATGGCTCCAATGAAATTAGGGAGCTGCCACTGCATTTTAAATGCTTCTGCTATATTTCACCATGTCTTCGTCTCGGACTGTCTGAGATATAGGAGACACAATGTATCCCATATTGCTTCGCATGTGTCATTCATTATATGACATTGTTGTTTTTCCAAGTCTCGACTGATAAGGAATTGACACCATACTGTTATCTGATGTCAACCAACTATGAATTTATTTATATTGTTATGTTACTACTTTTAAGGTTTTCATAATTATCGTAGACTCCAAGTAGATATAAAATTACCTTAAAGTAGCTGATAGTTTTTCTGCTGGTGAAATTGTATGTCGCGCTGAAATATTTTTGTAATTCTAGGTGTTATTGAATTGCATCAAATGAATGTTTATCCACCCGGAAGTAATTAAAACGTATTTGGGGGTTATTTTTACGAATCTCTTGCACCAAAGCATAGAAATTACCTTCAGTCTTTCGTTTTTGAAAAATATCTCGTATCCACATTCGTTTTTTATGATACTTTTTTATCCGCTTACATTGATAATAATATTTGTCTCAACCGCTTGAATAACATCTGGTTCCAGCAAGACGGTACTTCGCCACATAACGCTAGAAGGGTAACTGATTATTTATCGCAATTATTCTCCCGCACTGTTATTTCTAATAATGCAAACATACGTTGCCCTTCACGTTCACCGGAACTTTCTACCTTAGACTACTATTTGTTGGGAACTGTGAAAAATTTTATTTACAAAACTGTACCTGATGATATTCATGATTTACGAAGAAAAACAATTACGACATTTAAGACCAAAATACGACGAAGAAACATTTTAAGAGCAACACAAAATTTAAGGGGACGCATAAACCTATGTTTAAAGGTTGATGGTGAACCCTTTGAGCATTTGTTACAATGCTTTTTCTTTCAGTTATGTTCATTATACATCCATAGTTTAGTTTTCATCTATTATTACTAGGATTAACTATTTCATTTTAAATACTTTCAATTTAATCAAAATGTTTTGTCTGAAATTGTGTTTGTTAGAAAATAGTTTTAAGCAGGTTGTTGGTTTTCTTCTTCATAACAGAATTTTTCCTCGAAACATAGTAAATTTAAAAAAAATAAATAATACATTTTTAAATTTAATCAAAATGTGTTTTCTTTAGAGAATCTTGAAGTTGAATCATACCATATGATATATCATTGTAATAGACGAAAAGAGCTTCATTCAAAAATGAAAAATTCCAATATGGCTGCCATAAGAACTAACAACTACTATAACTTCTAGACTAGAGTACCTTGATATTTTCGATAACGTAATATATTTGGATTTCTAATAAAAAAGTGCCTTAATAATGTTTAAGTATCCGGTGTAAAAAGGAAAATCGAAAATTGAAAATTTCGGTTTTTGTGAAAAATCTCGCCAACCTCTGAAAACATCCGAAATTGCGTAACGACACATCATTGAGCAATTTTGCCCTAATTTAACCGACATTGTGTCTCTTCAAATAACTGAGATCCCTACATTGGAGCTCGAAAAACAGGTACCCTGTATATATAAATTCTGATATTTACATTTTAAAATACTTACACTACATTAATGTTTTATTATTAAAGAAAAATTACGGAATCTATCGCTAAACATTGTTTTGGATTGTAATATTCGCACAATGTTATAATATATTTTAATTTTTAATTTATTGTTTAACAATGTAACTTAAAAATCTGGAAAACACTGGAACTCTGGCAGGACCTGTAACAAACAAAATATACCCACGTACCACACAAAATTAGAAAACACCGAACGCGTTTCGATAGCTACGCTATCATCCGCTGATGATGTAATTTAATTTTTACGAAATCTCATTTAACACCTTAATTTACACTTAATTTTGAGTACTTCCTTCATTTTATAATTAACCTTCTATATAATTTATTTTTTGGGTCCATATGCATACAATATGAATAAATGTCATTCTCAAAATTACTAATTCGTCAACCGATGCAATTTTAACTTTAATATATTCTCTCCAATATTTACACGCAGCATACGAGCAATAATTGATGAGCTATAATTAACCAAAATAATATCCTAATGCGTAATTTTAAATTATTTGAAAGCTTTAAATTGGCTCACTGATTCACAAAGTAACTTAAAATTTAATTTATTAAAAAATCTTACGTGCGTTTATAAAATATTAAATTAGCATTTCCAAGCTTTTCTCATTTGACATTTCCTTTTGCTTAGTTTATATGCTACTTTGTTTAAGTAATAATTATAACAGAACCTATTTTTATTTAATTGTCAATTTGGTTTATATAAAATAATTAAAATACTTAGCTTTTTTTTAATCGTGTATTTTCATATGTATATTTTGCGTAAATCTATACGTTTCCATAACAATTACAGTTATCCTACCCAGGTGTGTTAATACCTTTAGGAACTGTTTATGATGTTAGAATAAATTTATGAAATATGAAAATGATGAAAACTCAACTTAGGCCTGCTATTGATATTGATAGATAAACGTGTAAAACCAACTACGGAAACTAATTTTAGTAAAGAATAACTAGATCCTTAAAAAATTAAATGTTATTGAACTGCCTTAAAAATGACAAGTCATTGAACTGCCTTAAAAATGACAAGTCAGAACACCCTCTAACTATAGAAGGCTAACAGTGAAAAATGTTATAGAGCATATATGCACAAATTTAATCAAACTACGATGTAACTGTAAACATTTTCATTTGAAATTGATAAAATAGAAACTTGACATACCAATTCTAGTCAAATCTAACAAAGAAATAGTTTTTGGTTAATAACTGTAATTGTTATTTTACACTTAAAACATAAGGTACCACGTAAGATGCTTTTCAATTTTAATTTTAATTTCAACAACATGTGTTAAATTATTATAGTGCAGTGTTAGACGCATCAAAAGCTAGACTTTAAATTAAAACATGTCGTTGTGTTTTTTTTTTGATTATAAGATGCCAAAACCTGTTCAAACGGAGACCTTCTTCTTGACTATTCAAGTCATTGGGATGTTTGTGTATCTCAATAGCTTCAGGTTGTAAACGAACATAATAATGGGTTTATCTTGACAATATTTCCATGTTATCAGATTCAATGCAATGATTTAAATTATTTAAAGCAGACTCATCTACCGCAGCTTTCTCTGGTTGACTAATCTACAGAACCACATAGGTTCTTTACGTCTTGTACCAAAGCTACGTTTTGTGATTCTGTTGTATACTTTTCCACAGGAAGGAGATAACTTATACACTCCAGAAGGAGCCAATCGGTTTGAAACATCTTCAGGTGACCCTAAGTGTTCTTTAATTTTTCTTGTAGGTTTAAAAACATGTCATGATTAATTAGTTTTTTTTCAATTCCATCTGTAACATTAGTTATAAAAGGAAGAAAAACAGTGCCTACCAAGATTAAGCAACGGTTTTTCTTTATGGTTATGTCTAACAGGTGTATTAACATTATTAAAATCTTTGAAAAAGCACACATTGGAACCACAGGACATAGCTATGATACTAGAAGTAAATAACATATGAAATCTCATATGTTTTTTACTCTAGAATAGGTGAACCAGAGAAATCTGCGCAAGGTAGGCGTGCTTTAAATAATTTAAACCATGACAGTCAATTTGATAATATGGAAATATTGTCAAGATCCATTATTATGTTCGTTTTACAACGTGAAGCTCTAAACATCCTAATAACTTTAATGAGGCAAGGTTTTAATTTAAACAGGTATTGGTATCTTGTAATTAAAAAGATCAGAGTGATAAAATTTTCATGTCTCTATGTTTTTTATTGTTTTTCCTAGGCTTTAAAGTAAATGCTTTACCAATCATACGTCAAGTTACCACTGCATTATAATAATTTAACAAATTTCGCTGAAATTAAAATTAAAATCAAAAATCGTATTCGACGTACTAGATTGTGTTTTCACTGTAAAATGACAATTATAATTTTTAACAGGAAACCATTTCTTTGTTAGATTTGACTAGATCTTTAATAGGTATGTCAAGTTCTAGTTGTGAATGCTTTTATCAAATTCAAACTTAAGTGTCTCACTAGTTTACACTTACATCCTAATTTGTTTAAATCTTGTTAAATTTGCTTTTGGCAGTTTTCACTGTTGGCCTTCAACCGTTATTGTTATCTTCAAAGACATTTAATATTATTTAATTTTATTAAAGATCTAGTTATTTTTTTACTAAAATTCCATAGCTGGTTTTATACGTTTTTCAAACGGATACATTAATAGCAGGTTTATGTTTACGTTTTTACCTTTTTCATGTTTCACTAATTTATTCTAACATCTTTAACAATTCTCAAGATAGTACCACTTCTGGGGATAGTAGTTGTAATTGTTATCGGGACGTATAGATATAATATCTACAAAAAAAATCTGATGTGTGCAACACATGACCTCACAATGCAATGCAATTGATATTTTAATCAAGCACAAGTAAAACTGAAACAATTTGATGTGTTTTAGAACTAGTGTACTGAGTCTTTTCTTTGCTACCAGAAATTTTGTACAGTTTTTTCATATCATTAAATTGTTTTATTAAAAAATCGTAATACTTGACAGAAACAATTAAATATGGCGACCAAGATACGTTATCTTAAATTTAAGTTATTTAAATAATACCTATAAAGCTTGAATTACTAAACAAAAATGATCACGATCGAAAAAGTTGATCAGAGAAATTAAATAATCATAATCACCCAGTATACATTTATTTAGTTCTCAAATTGAAAACGTGTAAATATGTGCATAAAAGTACTATTTTTATAAACATATAAATCCATTTGTTACCCATATGTTTCTATTGATACGTTTATCATTTTTACATTTATTCCATAGTTAACTTTCGTTGGTTGCGAAAACAACAGTTGTTTATATAATTCCTAAATGACAAAATTCTACTTAGTAGACCGATGGGCCAAAAAAATTTTTTTTCCAAAAAATCATCTGAAATGATCAAAAATGTGTCAAAACGTGTAATAATGCAAAAAATGTTTGAACATTTTTTAGCAAAGGGTCAAACATTTTTTTTCCAAAAGTCGTCTGAAATGGTCAGAAATGGCCCAAAACGTATAAAAATGAAAAAAAAATTCGAAAACTTTTTACCAAGGGGCCAAATTTTTTCTTCAAAAATCGTTTCAAATTGCCAGAAATGCCTTCACACGTCTAATAAGATAAAAAAAAACAATTTTTATAAACATATAAGTCCACTTGTTACCCATATGTTTGTATTGATGCGGTTATCATTTTTACATTTATTCCATAGTTAACTTTCGTTGGTTGCGAAAACAACTGTTGTTTATATTATTCCTAAATGACATAAATTCTACTTAGTAATAAAAAAAAGGAATTAGAATTCTGACATTTTAAAATTTTACTAACGTGTCAAAACATAAAAAAAAATTTCGAAAATTTTCGACCAAAGGACCAACATTTTTTTTCAAAAATGGTTTCAAATGACCAGAAATGTCTTAACACATCTAATAAGATAAGATAAAGGAAAACTCGTATATTATGCGTCTTGAACCCGCCAAACGCGCTGCCACTGCGTTACCGGAAGAGTTCACGAACAAGGGAAAACCTTGGTAGATATTCAATTCTAGGATGGTTCACTTAGTTGCCTACGTAAAGACTTGCCGATTTGCTATGAATAGCGGTGCTTTCTATAATAGTCGAAATCTGGAATTCCATTTTCACTGGACAGATTTCCCTCAAAAATTCATCATTCATGGATCTGAACCTGGGTACCAAATTTTATAACGATCGGATTATCTTTGTGGACGCTATCGCGCTGGAACACATACAGACAGACATACATTTTGAAACTTTCATGTTTGAACCTCTTTTTTTCAAACTTACGGTAAAGCAATTTTTAAGGATGATATCTCATTTTAAAAGAAATTTAATCCTCTTTAATAACACGCTGGGATCTTCTTTTTATCTATTTTCTATTTTTCGATTATTCATAAAAACTAAAGTGCTGCACTAGCAATTTCGCCAGCCGATTACAATACCTCCCAATACTTTCGTATTGTTAGGTAATACACATTAAAAAACCCAAAAATCTAAGTACATAAAAATAAAAGTTTACAATTTCGGGTGCAAAGCATTTACTTATACGTATTTATATCATTTTATTAACCTAATTATTTTTACTTTTGATTATGTCTGAACTAAAATATACCCACAATATTCAATATATTTAATGTTGTATATTTTGACAAATGTGTTCCCTATTTTGTGAAATAACACATTCTTATATTGTAGAAGCAGGAAAGTAGTTATTTTTGATATCGATTACTAAACTTTAGTGAGTTTAGACACACAAATAAACTGAAACAAGTAATGCATGATAAGCAGACACAGCAAAGCTATTAAAGTGGACCTCCATCTAATTTAGTATTTCATTATTTTAATCTAGTAAAGGCAGGTTCGTGCAATCTCAAGACCAAAAACTTGTTTTATTAAATTTATAGTTTTCAACGCTTCTATTTCAGACCTTTAACTTTGTATGAGTGAAGACTAACAACATTTTTGAATTTTTAGGCTAATGAGTTACGCGTACTTTCAAGAATGCATACTTTCTTTAATGTAATGTGGTCTGTTTTGCAAAAAGAAGGGGAAAATATTTTTTTCAGATCTCTAAAGCAATACCGAACTTGAATATTGCAAACAGTTTCGGCATAACAAACGAAGGTATGTTTTCCGTGATACATCATACAAACATGGTCACGATTGGGTGAGCTTGTGAAAAGGTTTCATAGAATGGTAATTTATTTTCAGAAATTTATGCATAATTATGGAATCTTAACAATTTGTAATGTAGATGGAAATATTTTACGTGCATAATGTATTGCTTAATACTTACAAATATGAATTAGATTTTTCTTACTTATAATTTGCCAATTTTTTTTAAATTAGTTACAAACTCGAATAACTTTTTTTCAAAACCGAAATTAATGGAAACAAGAGGAGGAAAAATTTTTTTTAGTTAATTTTTTTATAGTTTGTTTCTGGTGTGCTGATCACTAGTGGTTGTTTATATTTACGTTATTAATTTGACGCAAATCGTCCAGCGCCAAAAGTGACTAGCCAACATCGTGCTGTCTAGTTTTAAATTATCAAATTCTCCACTAAACATATCGTACCATGGTATCCTTGTAGTAGGAAAAACTTCTCTGTTCAAACGTCGTATCCTTGCTTCAGCTGCACCATAATAATAATGTTTAAATTTTTTTTAATTGAATGAAATGTTACCTATGAAAGCTTATAATATCGTGTAATAACACATTTCTAAGGAAACTATAGTGTTTGAAAATAGCATAGCTCTAATGATTCTAATGTATTTTGACAAATTAAAAATTATTATTAATTTTATTAAATACATAATTAAAAACTTTACCTCGAGTAGGATTTGAACCTACGACCTGTACTTTGCTAGAGTACTGCGCTAACCAACTGCGCCATCAAGGTTCAAGCCCCAATCGATGTAAATTTTGTCTTTATGTACGTAGAACTGATGTGAATTCTAAATGTAATGAGATTACAATCAAATTACTTATATTAATGGAATGTGAGCTTGCAATATCGCAAGGATTCACGCATACCAAAGCAACTTGACTAATATTAAATTATTGTAAGTTTTTGTTATGAACGAATAAGTTCAAAGGTAAATATGTAATTAAAAATTATTATTAATTTTTAATTAAATATTTACCTTTGAACTTATTCGTTCATAACAAAAACTTATAATAATTATTTTGACAAATATTTGCAAACTTGTCAGTTTTTATATCCATGGTAACCATGCCTACCTAATTTTGAAAACAAGGTTCATTTAATTTTAATAACCAAGAAATTTCATTTGCATATTTCATTTTTAATGTATTAGTATGAAATAAAATTATTTATCTATCACGGGAGTTATGTATGTTAATAACCTCGGGCAACTTAACAATCCGTTTCCCTCGGTAATTAACATACCCATAACTTCCTTGATATATAAATAACTATAATCTCCTTATAGTGTGTTATTTTCCAATAATGCACCTATGTTTAAACACGTTAGAAGCGACATTATGCCCTAGGCCATTATGGAATTAAACAGTTCCGAAACCAAACTCGATTATATCTTTTGCTAAAATAAAAGTCAAACCCACTTTGTTTATTACTAAACATACGCGTGGCAGTAAATGTCAAAAATAAAATTCAATATCTTTTTTTAATTGAATAACACACTAAAAGGATATTAAATATAGAAGGCACCACGGGTGTTACAGGAATAATGCCCTCGGTCAACGTACATCCCTCGGGCCAGAGGCCTTCAGGAAGTACACTGTTGACCTCGGGGCATTTAATAATAATAATAATAATAATAATAATAATAATAATAATAATAATAATAATGATAATAATAATGTTTGAATCACGTGGGGCTTCGTATCTAACGAGGTCAGGGATGGCAACCCTGCGTCCCCCTTGCTGGAAGTACACTTTTCTTATACTAGTCTTGAGTGGCTTCCCTTACTTTAACTCTTTTCTGTCGGAGCACTCTTGCTCCAAGTCTTGATCTCTTCAGGCTCCCAGCGAAAGCTGAGAGACCTCTTCCTTCTTCTTTCTACTCTTCCCAGGACATGCGCCGTCAAAAGCGTATACGGGTGTGGCAAGCCTGGGATGTCCTTGCTGGGGACGGCTGAGCGCTAGCCGTCTCCTAATACCGCAACCGCAAACTGTACTTCAGAGACTCTAGCAGGGCGTGGCTAGGGAACGTCGTACAGCTAGCGGTCGGTGGTCTTGGCTTTACCGCCCGGGCTACGAGGAAGGTAACCTCTATAAAAAATCCCCCAATCCCAAGGTCGTTTGGCTGTTTTAGGTGCTGAAGGGATTGCGCGAGGGGAAGCCTGAGCGTGGCCAGGGGGAAGCCTGGTTCCTAGCGTTGAAACGCCTGTGGGGAAAGAGGCGCCTCCCCATAGTATCAATGCCCCTTGTAGTATCCCGGCTCTGCTACTTGTGATTTTATTACCGAGGATTTTCATGGGAACAACATGAGTAAAACCCCAAAAAAACCTTCACAGAGTGCCAACTCTTTAAACATGGAGGTGCAGGAGGGTCAACCTGATAAACCCACCAAGGGCTTGGTGACGGAGTCTCTACCCCGGTTCCTCGTCCTAAAAAGGAAAGATGGACTTAACTTCGATAATGTTAGCCCATTTTATATACAAAAATCCTTATATGGCATATTTGGTAGTCTGAGAATGGTAAAGAAGATTAAAGATGGGATATTAGTCGAAACTGTATCCAACAAGCAATCAATGAAGGTGTTAGACACAATCAGATTGGGTGATTTCGAAATAGAGGTTTATGCACATAAGACTATGAATGTTTCTAGAGGAGTCATATTTTGTTATGATTTGCTAAACTGCGCGGTAGAGGATATATGTGAGGAACTGAAAAGTCAGAAGGTAATAGAAGTTCGACGCTTGAAATCTAAACGAAATGGGGTACTGGCTGACACAGCCAATCACATTTTGACTTTTAATACACCTATGCTACCCAAAACCATTAAAGTGACTTTTTATTCTTTAAACGTGAGATTATACATCCCGCCACCGATGAGATGCTTCAAATGTAACAAGTTTGGACACACCTCTTTTAAATGTACATCACAACAGCAGATGTGTGTTTGTGGAAAACCACAACATAACGGATCTTTATGTGAACAGCCCATTACATGTGTAAACTGTGGTGGTTCACACTCTGCCCGAGCGACCAGCTGTCCAATTTACAAAAACGAAGTCGCGATTCAAGAGCTACGTGTGACGGAAAACATCAGCTACCTAGAAGCGAAAAAGAAAATTACTCTTCAAACACCAACTGTAGGAATCAGTTATGCTAAGGCAGTAACTCCCATTAAATCTCACCAGCACACGGTCGATGTGCCAGCTCTGGCAAAAGAACTGTTGCCTCTTCTTGTTGGTGCAATAGCCCCCATTTTACAAAAGCCCCTTAAAGAAGGAATACTCCCACCTTTCGTGGTTCCAACCGCTCCCCTACAAGACATTGTCCTTCCCAGCGTGGAGAAACGGAAACGTTCTCCTGAAAAGAAACAATCTATTTCTGAAGACGACACTGCATCTACAGTGTCAAGTCAGTCTTCCAAGAAGAAGGGTAAAGTGGGGTGGCCCAAGGGCAAACTGCGGAAACCACCCTCAACCGCTTCAGGTGCCGAATATGAGGAGGAATATTACTAAAACTCCTGTGATTAACTGTCTGTGGCATTTTATGTCTTTATTTTCTTGTTTTATTTATTATTTATTTTACACGACTTTGTGATTACTTACCTGTGATATATCTGTTTGTAACGTCTTTTTATTTATACACTTTATTATACATTTTTAAACTCGTATATGTTCCATTATTCGTTAATTTATTGCAATATACATTGTTTCACGACCCTTTATTTATCAAAAATGTATCCTATAATTCAATGGAACTGTAATGGGTGCATTCATCATTACTGTGAACTCAAACAGTTAATTAGCGAATTTAATCCACTTTGTTTATGTCTCCAGGAGACCCATCTGAAACCAAATACATTATATCATCTACGGGGTTATAAGATTATCCGAAAGGACATTGTACCAAGTATAAGGGCTAAGGGCGGAGTCGCAATAATTGTTAGAGATGATGCTCAATTCTCTCCTGTACATCTGCGAACGAATTTACAAGTCGTTGCTGTATGTATAACAGCTCCAATAAAAGTAACTATATGTAATATATACCTACCAAACAACGATTGGCAACAAAATGACATACAAAGCATTATCACACAGTTACCTGCTCCGTACATGTTATTAGGGGACTTTAACGCCCATAGTCCGTTGTGGGGCTCACCGCATACTGACGGAAAAGGAAACGTCCTAGAAAACATTATGGATATAAATCAAATCTTCTTATTAAACACCGGGAGTGATACTCACCTTTGTGCTAGAACTGGATCTTTTTCGGCCATTGATCTCTCCATGGTCTCGGCACGTATCGCCACACTGTTCTCTTGGAGAGTGCTAAATGATCTCTACTACAGTGATCATTTTCCAATTTTAATTGACACTGAACAGCGAGAGACACCCACCATAAGACCCACTCGATGGAAAACGTCAGAGGCCAACTGGGATGTTTTCAAGTTGCACTTGACCATACCCACCAACCAAGACACTGCGCCTTATGACATACCTAATGTAACACAAATTATTATAAATGCTGCAAATATTGCAATCCCAAGAACAGGAGGCGTAGTTGTTAAACGCAGAGTTCCTTGGTGGAATAGTACTGTTAAAGAAGCTGTGAAGACTAAAAAGCGCGCGTTCAACGTCTTTCGAAGACATCCTACTATGGAACATCTTATCTTATTCAAAAAGGCCAGAGCTGCAGCTAGAAAAACCATTCCAGAGTAAAAGGGATTCATGGAACAACTATACCTCAACCATGACCTGTGAAAGTCCGAACACAGAAGTCTGGAAGAAAATTAAGGCAATATCAGGCAGAAATACTGTTAAATGTATACACCTACAAGTTGAAGGATCCATCGTAAATGACAGTAGCAGCGTAGCCGAACTCCTTGCAGATGAGTTTCAAAAAACAAGTAGTTCCACAAACTACGATAAACTTTTTCTGCAAACCAAACGTGAAAAGGAAATTACCTTAGATTTTAGTACCACCCAGAGTTTTGAATATAACAATCCTTTCACACTGAGAGAACTTGAAAATGCCCTGAAATGCAACAAATCATCTTCTCCTGGCGCTGATCTAATCACTTATGAAATGCTACAAAATCTATCTAACGCATTCAAAAAATGTCTTGTTGCATCTTTCAATAACATTTGGGCTGCAGGTGAATACCCCTCCTGCTGGAAGGAAGCAATTGTCATCCCCATCTTGAAAAACCAAAAAAATCCATACCTAACCACCAGCTATAGGCTAATTAGCTTAACCTCTTGCATGGCAAAGGTATTTGAACGTATGGTCAGCCGCAGGCTAATGTGGCTTCTTGAAAAAAGAGAACTATTAGTCGATTGCCAAGCGGGATTTCGAAGACACAGATCAACAAAAGACCATTTGGTACACCTTTAGGACACCGTACTCAAGGCATTCTCGCGTAGACACCACTCAGTCGCCGTCTTTTTCGACGTAGAAAGGGCATTCGACATGACATGGAGACATGGAGTCGTACAAAAACTATATTAATGCGGTTTCAAAGGCAATTTGCCGCAATTCATATCATCCTTTCTTGAGGAACGGCATATACGAGTTCGTGTAGGCAACAACCTTTCGTCTTTGAGAACTCTAGACAATGGTATACCACAAGGTTCTACATTGAGTGTAACTCTATTTGCCATTGCTATAAATTCATTGACATCCACTCTCTCACCTGACATCAATAAGTACATGTACGTCGACGACTTAGCCATTCTTTTTTCTGCTCCTACAATGAATGAAATAAATAGAAAACTACAACAGGCGATTGACCGTATATGTCTGAATGCAGAGACCGTGGGATTCAAGTTATCAACTGAGAAGTCGTACTGTATGCACTTCTGCAAACAGAGGAAACCGCATTATGGCCCATTCCTTACTTTGAGAAATAAGAACATCTTATGCAAAAGCAGTTCAAAGTTCTTAGGGCTCATATTGGACTCTAGTCTTACCTGGAAGGACCACGTTGTTGACCTGATTAAACGATGTAAAATAACTCTTAACATCATAAGAGCCTTAGCTAATGCTGCATGGGGACCAGATCCAGAAATTCTTTTAAGGGTTTATAAGCTGCTAGTGTTATCCAAAATCGACTACGCATGTGAAGCGTATGCATCTGCATCACTCAGTGTGTTAAAGCCCCTGGAAACCATACAAAACTCAGCCGTCAGATACTCGATAGGTGCATTTTATACAAGCCCGAATAAAAGCTTATCGTGCGAATCTGGCTTACTACCTATATCGCTACACCGTAACTACCGACTTTTAGCATATGGCTGTAAAATAAAAGCACAAAGAAGTCACCCTAACTACAGCATATTATTTTCTAACGATAACGTTCTGGAAACTTGGCAAAGACTACATAAACCAACATGGTATCATATAATGATTTCACTACAACTTACTCATCAAAGTCTACCACATATGTTACCAATAGGACCTATGGAAATTCAGCCATGGTTAGTACCCTCATTAAATATAATTACCGATCTATCCAAGCACAAAAAAACACCACGCTACCATCTATCTACCTAAATGAATTTAAAGAAATACTCTCCAGATATCCTGATTACGTAACACTATATACGGATGGATCTAAAACTAACGCAGGTGTAGGAAGTTCATTCTGCACCAAAGAACACATTCACACATGGACTATGCCAGAATACACATCTGTATACACAGCGGAGATATATGCCATTTGGCA
>JARFJB010001119.1:1567500-1615000 GCA_036346205.1 Vesta saturnalis | reverse complement strand
AAATAGCGGACCTCCACGGAAGCGACCACCTTCCCTTACTTATATCTTCTATAGGCACTGATGTTAAATGGAATTTAGCCGAGAAATGGAGAACACACAAAGCCAACTGGCCTAATTATAAACGGAACATCAGAGAAATTGACATGCAACAATATAAATGGGTTAGTTAGAAATTTTTCCAAGATGGTAATAGATGCAGCAAGTAAAGCTATACCACAGAACTGCATCACGGCAACCAGACCGCCTTCTGGTGGAACGCAGGTTAGAGACGCATAAAGAAAGGGCACTAAGAGTGTTTACAAGAAATCCTACAGTAGAACTTAATAGAGTTAAAAGGTAGAGCAATTGCACGCCGTACTATTTTGGAAACAAAGCGAAGATCGTGCACCAAGAAATTAGCAAATACTCCTCTCACAGAGGTATGGAGGAAATAAACGAATAAAACCATGTACATTAAAAAAAAAATATTTAAAAACCAAAATTAAAAAAATAATTTAAAAATTAGAAACAAAAAAAAAACGAAGAATCATTAATTAAACGAATTCGAAATATCATAAAAAAAAGCTAACCCTCCGGATTGAGAAAGAATAATAAAAACGTTTAAAGTTCAAAAATTGTACCCAAAGCTTTCAAAGCCGTTGATTAAAAAGTGGGAAGAAAATTTTAAGTTTCCTTTCGAAAGATATTTATGGTTAGAATGGATATAGTTGTGTGTATTTGGTGTGGTATATTTGTGGTGCAATTAGGCTACTGTTGTGTGTGTAACGGTGTGCGGCTGTCACCCCATGGAGTGTGTGTGTGTGGTGCCTGTGGTTGGTGCGTAAGGGTGCAGAGATGTGCGTGGGTGCGTGAGGCTTGTAGGGGAAAGTGGGTTCGGTGTGCCTGAGAACTGTTGCGTGCGTTGTGTGCTAAACATCGCTGCCCCTAAAATTGTCGTGCACGTGCGTGGTGCGTGCGCGATGCGTGCGCGTACGCGTGCGCCGACTTCCGGAAGCGTGGGTTGGTGTGGTGTGTGTTTTTGTTTGGCTCGGTGGGGTCGGGGGTTATTTGATTAAAAGTTACTATCCGTTGTTATTTATTTATATAGTAAACATAACATTAATTGTGCGTGTTGTCGTTGTGCTGTGCGTTGTGCGTTGTCGTTGTCTGTGTCTGTGCGTTGGTGTCGTTGCGTTGTCGTTGCGTTGTCGTTGTCGTTGCGTTGTTTGTCGTTGTCGTTGCTGTTGGTTGTCGTTGCGTTGTCTTGTCGTTGTCGTTCGTTGTTTGTCTGTGTTGTCGTTTCTGTGTCGTTGTCTGTGTCGTTGCGTGTGTCGTTGTCTTGTCGTTGCGTTGTCGTTGTCGTGTCGTTGTCGTTGTCTTTCTTCTGTGCGTTGTCGTTGCTGTGTCGTTGTCGTTGTGCTGTTCGTTCTTGTGTTGCGTTGTGCATGTGTGCGTTGCGTGTGTGCTTGTACGTGTGTCGTGTGTGCGTTGCGTATGTCGTTGGCGTTGTGCTGTTGCTGTCGTTGTGTGCGTGTGTCTGTTGTCGTTGTGCGTGTGTCGTGTGTGCTGTGTCGTTGTGCGTGTGTCGTTCGTTGTGCTGTGTCGTGTGTCGTTGTGCGTTGTCGTTGTGCGTTGCTGTGTCGTTGTGTTGTCGTTGTCGTTGCGTGTGTGCGTGTGTACGTGTCGTTGTGCGTGTGTCGTTGTGTGTTAGTGTGTGTGTGTGTGTGTGTGTGTGTGTGTGTGTGTGTGTGTGTGTTTATGTGTTTTTTTGTGTTTTTTTTTTTTTTTTTTTTTTTTTTTGTTTTTTTTTTATTGTGTGTGTGTGTTGTGTGTTGTGTGTGTGTGTGTGTGTGTGTGTGTGTGTGTGTGTGTGTGTGTGTGTGTGTGGTGAGTGGTGTGTGTGCGTGTGTGCGTGGGTGCGTGGGTGCGTGGGTGCGTGGGTGCGTGGGTGCGTGGGTGCGTGGGTGCGTGGGTGCGTGGGTGCGTGGGTGCGTGGGTGCGTGGGTGCGTGGGTGCGTGGGTGCGTGTGTGCGTGTGCGTGGGCGTGCGTGCGTGCGTGCGTGCGTGCGTGCGTGCGTGCGTGCGTGCGTGCGTGCGTGCGTGCGCGTGCGCGTGCGCGTCGCGTGCGCGTGCGCGCGCGTCGGCGTGCGCGTGGGTGGTGTGTGGTGTGTGTGTGTGTGTGTGTGTGTGTGTGGGTGCGTGCGCGCGTGCGTGCGTGCGTGCGTGCGTGCGTGCGTGTGTGTGTTTGTATTTAAATGTTCTATCGTCCGTTGTTTATTTATTATTTTATTTAATTTAGGTTTTTATCTATTTAACTTATTTATATTTATTTATACATATATATATTTATATACAATTATAATTATGGACCATATCATACAATGGAATTGTAATGGTTGTACAAAAAGCGCGGACGAGTTAAAATTATTAATTTCTGAATTCAACCCACTTGCTGTAGCTCTACAAGAAACACATTTTAAAGCCGGTGATAAGTTTCAAATGAACAAGTATAAAATTATTAGACACGATATACTCCCTAACATTAGAGCTAAAGGGGTGTTCCTTAGAAATGATTGTGTATTTAACCACGTAGGTTTGAATGTTAAAGTACAGACTGTAGCGGTAAGAGTACAGCATCCGGCTAAATTAACTATATGTAGCATATACTTACCAGACCAAATTTAGGCATTCGAAGATATAAAGCTACTTATATCTCAACTTCCAGTACCTTTCTTATTGTTGGGCGATTTTAATTCACGCAGTACACTATGGGGATCCCCAGAACGCGACACCCGTGGAAAGGAATTAGAAGAATTGTTTGACACAACACAAACGGTTATACTAAATAAAGGGAAACCCACGTATTTTAATTCAAGGTCAAATAATTTTTCAGCAATTGACTTAAGTCTATGCTCACCCCAAATTTGTCAAAAATACGAATGGGATCAAATAGCGGACCTCCACGGAAGCGACCACTTTCCCTTACTTATATCTTCTATAGGCACTGATGTTAAATGGAATTTAGCCGAGAAATGGAGAATAAACAAAGCCAACTGGCCTAATTATAAACGGAACATCAGAGAAATTGACATGCAACAGAATATAAATGGGTTAGTTAGAAATTTTTCCAAGATGGTAATAGATGCAGCAAGTAAAGCTATACCAAAGAACTGCATCACCCCCCCCCCCCCCCCCCCCCCCCCCCCCCCCCCCCCCCCCCCCCCCCCCCCCCCCCCCCCCCCCCAAAAAAAAAAAAAAAAAAAAAAAAAAAAAAAAAAAAAAAAAAAAAAAAAAAAAAAAAAAAAAAAAAAAAAAAAAAAAAAAAAAAAAAAAAAAAAAAAAAAAAAAAAAAAAAAAAAAAAAAAAAAAAAAAAAAAAAAAAAAAAAAAAAAAAAAAAAAAAAATATGGTATGAAATTTATCCTACTGACTGGTAAACGTCAATTACAGTTCCAATCTTAAAAGCAAAGAAGGATCCATTACAAATATCGAGCTATCGTCCCATATCCTTGACCAGCTACCTAGGGAAGTTATTAGAACGTATGGCTAACGAAAGGCTCATGAAACTATTAGAAACACGACAGCTATTAAATACACACAAAACTGGTTTTCGAAAAGGTTATTCCACAAAAGATAACATAACATATTTGGTTACTGCTATGCAAGAGTCCCCCAATACAAGAGAACACTCTACGGCCGTATTTTTTGACCTAGAAAAGGCCTACGACCTAGTGTGGAGATTTGGAATTTAAAAAAAAATGCATGGTTGGGGAATCAAGGGAAACATCGTAAATTTTATTAAAGGTTTCCTTTCCGAAAGATATTTCATGGTTAGAATGAGAAATAGCTTGTCGACTAAGCACAATATGGAGATAGGTATACCACAGGGCTCGCCAATTAGCGCCACACTCTTCTTAATAGCTGTAAACGGATTGATTGCAGGCTGTCCAACCCCACATAGGAAGATGTATGTATGTAGATGACCTTGTGATATTCGCTACTTCAAAGGGAACCCAAACGCAAAATTCTGCATTACAGGAAGCGGTAAATACTATTGTACAAGAGGCAGAAAAAGTAGGATTCGGGATATCACCTACAAAAACTGTATCCATACATTTTTGTAGACTAAAACATCCACACTACCCCCTTAAAATATTATTAAAGCAAAACCTAATTAAATGTGTATCACAACATAAATTTTTGGGTATAACATTAGACCAAACATTAACATGGAAGAATCATATAGATAACCATTGAAGCTAAAGCTCGAAAATCCCTAAACATAATTAAATGTTTGGCAAATTCAAGGTGGGGATCGGATAGAGAAGTTATATTACGAATATACAAAGCGCTGATACTATCAACGTTTGATTACGCGTCGCTAGCATATGGATCGGCTGCGAAAACACACCTAAACAAATTAGACAGGGTACAAAATATATGTATAAGATACGCGTTAGGTGCATACCCCACAAGTCCAATTACCAGTCTACACGTAGAAGCAGGAATGCTACCGCTCGAGAATAGAAGAGGTTGGTTGACTTTAAAATATACACAAAAATTAAGACAATACCCTAACCACTTTATCAACAAGATGATAGCGTCACCAAATACACAAAATACACCGACATTGCAAAGGAAAACCGTACATGAGCGATTAAGGAAAACTCGGGCAGTATTACATCTCTCACTTGCGGAAGACATAACTGAAATTAAAAAGACAGTATGGGCTGAATGGCAAAATGAACGTAGGTTCCTGAAAGTACATACTCCAAATGTGCAACCTAGAAAACCTTATCCAGTCATGTCAAGAAGATATAGTATCATCCTTACGCGTATAAGAATAGGGCACACAAACGCAACACACTCTTACATCCTTACAAAATCACAACAACCTAAATGTGATCTTTGTAATAATAAACTAACAATAAACCATATTTTTCAGGAGTGCTATGAGCTAAGAGAGACCAGGAAAAGATTTAATATTGACAATTGGATAGACAAAGACCTTGAGCTTAGCAAAGAGCAAATACAGCGGCTACTTAACTTCTTACAGGAGATTGATATGTTGAACAAAATTTAAGTATAAATATGTCGACACAGAAAGTGGCAAATAACCAAGTAGTTGAAGCCACAAAAAAAAAATAATAATAACAATAATAATACTAACAATAATAAACAAGAAAAATGTTAAATAAATACAGATATTTACATCCAAAATCGGCAGTAGAAAGATTATATATTAAAAGAAAATTTGGGGGTCGAGGCTTATTAAATTTGTTTAATTTATGTAAATCCCAAACATCTCTATTGAGAAACTATTTTCACTCTTTAGATAATTCTTTTGGCAAAACTCTTATTACTTTAGATAAACATTTTTCGGGACTTAACTTAAACAAAAGAGATTTAGACTGTGAACCAAAATTAAACTTTGAAATTAATTGGAAAAATAAGATATTACATGGCAAGCATCCGACACTTTGGATTCCACGGGAATTGATAAGGAGATGTCAGTAGACTGGTTAAAAAAAGTACATTGTATTTTGAAACAGAGGGATTCATATGTGCTATTCAAGATGGTGTCATAAATACAAATAATTACAAAAAGCACATTATGAATCTTAATGTTTCAGATTCTTGTAGAAAATGCAATGTATTTTTGAAACCATTGAACATATAATAGCTGGATGTTCCTTCTTGGCTCCTACTGATTATCTCCACAGACACAACCAAATTTGTAAGATTTTACACCAACAACTGGCAATTAAGTGCAATTTACTTGATAATGTTAGGCCTTATTATGTTTACACTCCCGAATCAGTATTAGAAAACAAAAGTTATGTATTATATTGGGACAGAATCGTTCTTACTGATCGAGAGGTTAAACATAATAGACCTGATCTTATTCTTATAAATAAATCAGATAATCATGCATTCATTATTGATGTCGCCATACCCTTAAGTAAAAATATTATTTCTACTGAAGCTGAAAAACTTCATAAATATGAGACATTGGCGATAGAAATGATGAGTGTATGGAATATTACAAAAATTTCTTTGATTCCAATTGTACTGTCTGCCACTGGTGTAGTATCTAACAAATTCAAAACCCATTTGTCTAAATTAGCACTAAATTCTAATTTATTTCCTATACTACAACGTACTGTCATTTTAGAAACATGCCATATTGTAAGAAAATTTTTAGCTAATCTAAATTCTTAGTATTAATATTCATATATATATATATATATATATATTTGTTAGTAGTTTATTAATATTATTATGTATAAAGCTAAAATACAATGGTTGGATTTAATCCCCCATTATATTCTGATACCACTGTATGTGGGATAACAATAAAATAATAATAATAATAATAATCTCACTACGACCCATTACTTTATATAGGAGACAGGGCAATTGCGTGCGTGCAATCAACCAAATTCTTAGGGATTACACTTGACAGCAAACTTACATGGGGAGAGCATATTGAACACCTGAAATTAGAATGTATGAAAACTATCATAAAAGTGCTATCACATACTAAATGTGGTGCAGAAGTCCAAACGCTTTTAAACATTTACCAGGCCCTGGTGCTGTCACAAATCGATTATAGATCAATTGTGTACGCGTCAGCTCGCAAGTTGAGGGTGTTGACACTAGATAGGGTGCATAACTTGGGAATAAGGTATTGTCTGGGGGCTTTCCCCACTAGTCCTGTTTGCAGCCTATACTGTGAATCAGGTCTTCCCCCCATTAGACATTAGAACGAAATACCTAATGATAAACTATATGGTGAAAATTACGTCCCAATCCACTCACCCGAACAATAAGTTTCTCTTTCCCGAGGAAAATGTTTATTCTGCAAGGACAACTATTACAAGGCCGCTTGGCGTAAGGTTCCAAGAGCTACTAGAAGAACTAAACAAATCGATGGCTACGCCATTTTACGAAAGCAAGCCAGAGCATGCCCCTTCGATGATATCTGAACCTGAAGTAAGGTTAGACATAAAAGAACTAAATAGGAAAATAACAAAAAATGTTGAATACTCACGTTCGTTCGAAAATGTTATTGAAAGCTATCCAAATAAAATACTCATTTTCACGGATGGCTCAAAAAGTGAACTGGGAGTTGGATCGTCCATTGTAGTATATAAAGAGGAACACTTCTGGAATCTGAATACGAAAGCCTCGGCATACATGGCCGAACAGCATGCAATATGGAAGGTACTGCAGTACATCCCCATGACACCTACAAAAAATACGTACTTAATAATTAGCGATTCGTTTAACGCAGTAAACGTTATAATGGATAGGTATACTACCGATCCCCTGGCCTAATTATGTCAGGCATGTTTAGCCGATCTAAATAATTATGAAATCAGTATTTGTCTGGGTCCCTGGGCATACAGGTATCCCTGGAAATAGATCCGCAGATACTACAGCAAAACAAGCAGTGGCGATGCTACAGATTGACGAGCTGCGTGTCAAGTCATCTGACATACAACAACACCTGAAAAAAAAAAGAACATTGAGACATGGCAGGAAAAGTGGCTGACGGAGAATGCCCACCTTAGAAATATTAATGAGTCTGTGACATAAAAAATTCATTTACGTGGTTTTCACAGAGAGGAGCAGATAAAAATACATCGACTAAGGGTAGGGTACACTAGACTGACGCATGAACATCTCTTGGAGAGCCTAGACCGCACTGTAATATATGTGACGTCAATCTCTCTGTGGAACATATAATATGCGAGTCTCCACGTTTTACAAATGAACGTAAACAATATAAAATAAGACTAGGTATCAGACATAACATAACAGATACACCAAATTTGAGGAATGTGTTACAATTCTTAAAAGGAATTAACTTATACCCAGGGGTATAGTTGTCTGAATTTAATAATGTAATATGGTGTCCGTATTAGATGCATAGCAGGGACGGCGAAAAAACCTTGGTAGTCGAAACCATTCAAACAAAATAATAATAATAATAATAATAATAATAATAATAATAATAATAATAACAATAATAATAGAATAGAATAGAATAGAAACGTTTATTCAAAAAATATATACAAGGTATTGGACCAACCAAGTTGAAAAAACTTGTCGGCTGGTTACGTAATAATAATAATAATAATAATAATAATGGTAATGATAATTAAACGCCTGTGGGTGCGGGGTAAGAGTTGTCCCATTCCCGTCCTGGAGATCGTAAAAGGCGATCAACGGACCCACGTGTTTGCCGTGTGTGGCGACCCGTGAGGGAGGAAAAGGGAATCCTGGTAGTTGAGGAAATCATACATGAAGGGCCATGCACTGTAAACGTAAGTGTGTAAATTGTAATGGTAATCACTTAGCCAACTATAACAGATGCCCAAAATTTGTGGAAGAAATGCGTATTCAGGAAATAAAAACTGTAAAAAAAATATCTTACTCTGAAGCAAGAGAAGAACTAAAACTATCCCCAGTTGTTCCCTCCAAAAGTTATGAGACAATAGCATCGGCATCAAATAATGATACAACTGAAAACGTTATAAAAAGCTACTACCGGAACTAGAAAAAATGATAGACAACAGTATTAAAAAGCATTTGCACAATCGCACACAAGGACAGTAGAAAAGTACCTATACCAACCGGAACAAGGCCGAACGATACAATAACAGTAAATGTCGCTGAGTCTGTGTCAACACTCGATGATGAAGATAAGGTCTCAGAAATCTCCGAAAGTACATCTGCAGACAAAATGGACCTAACGGAACTCGATTCAGGTGCATTAGTAAAAAGACCTACATCAAGTAAGATGAAAGAAAGTGGTAGAATTCAGAAAAAGAGAAAAACAGGTTTGGTAAAAGGTCGCCCTCAAAAGAGAAACCCTATTACAGATGATTGCTCAGATGAAAACCCGTCTACATCGCAATCGAGTCAAACCAGTAAACAGAAAGGGACTCAAGAAGAGTCCAGACATAAACTGTGATAAAATCAGCTGTGATAACGTACTGTGATATTTTATGTATATTGTCTATATTTATTTATTTTACAAAATTTATTTATTAACCTATTCGTAAATAGTTGTGTTTGTCCTACATACACTTTATTTACTCATTTATTTACTTATTTTTTTATTTATTGTTTTAACACGCTTAAAACCTTTAAAGAAATTAGTTTCACTAGGTAGGATCAAAAATAATCATATTTCAACGAGAAAATTATACAACGGAACTGTAATGGTCTGAAAACTAGCTATTGTGAATTAAAGGTTTTAATTAACCAGTATCAACCATTTTGCCTGTGCTTACAAGAGACCCATCTAAAAAGGTCCAGCAAATTTTATTTGCAGGCTTATAAAATTTATAACAAAAATTACAATAACAATGACAGAGCAAGCGGCGGGGTGGCTACTTAGATTAAAAATAACACACCACACAATTACCTGAAACTTAATACTCATCTGCAAGCCATAGCCATCCAAATAAAATACCCTACAGAAGTTACTATATGTAACATATACCTACCCTCTTTCTGCTGGAGTCTAGAAGAGCTAGAAAAGATTGCTTCCCAACTCCCTAAACCGTTTATTATCGTAGGTGATTTCAACGCCCATTCGTTGACATGGGGCTCACATACCACAGATGCAAGGGGTAAATTGATAGGAATTTTTAGATAACAATCAATTGACTATTCTTAATACGGCACACCGACATACCTTAACATGAAAGCAAACAACTTGACTGCAATAGACTTAAATATCACATCCCCATCTTTAGCCTTATACCTAAATTGCGAAGCACAAGAACACTATCACTGCCCTATTTTTATATCATTCCCGATAAAACAGTCTAGCCAAATAATTCCAAAAAAATGGTTAATCAAACAATCAAATTGGGAACTCTATGTAGATAGTCTAAACCAAACTGAAAAAATTGACTAAAACATAGATGTAGAAGAAAACATTACAATACTTACTGAACAAATATTAACAGCGGCAACCAAGGCAATACCTCAAACTAAAGGTTACATTAAAAAAAAAGTGTACCATGGTGGTCACAAGAAATAGACAGTGCAGTAAAAGATAAAATAATACTGTTTAATCGTTTTAAGAAACAACCAACAAACGACAATTTAATAAACTTCAAAAAAATATGCGCACAGGTACATAGAATGATTTTGTTAGCAAAAAAGAAGTCGTGGGTAGAATATGTAAACAAGCTAAACTCGTCGACGGAAATATGAGAGGTATGACAAAAGGCCAAAAGAATAATGGGAAAAACATGAATACGGTGGCTCAAATACTCATATGTAACAACAAAAAACTGGTAGACCCTAAAAATATAGCGGAAGCATTGGCCAAGCAATTTGAATCAAATAGTAGCTCAGAAAACTATAGTAGAACATTTCACTCTAATGAAAGACAAAATGAATCTCCCCCCTAGATTTTAATACAAATGTAGACTGTAACTATAATACACAGCTTAGCATGAGGGAACTAGATAAGGTACTACAAGATACTAGAGACACAGCGCCAGGTCCGGATAATATAGTTAATGCCATGCTTAGAAATCTTCCCATACCTAAAAAACAAGAACTATTAGACATACACAATGAAATATATATTAAAGGTACTTACCCCACAGAATGGCAAAAACCTATAATTGTACCCATACCAAAACCGGGTAAAGACCACACTAATCGTATGAACTAACTACAGGTCCATATCTTTGATCAGCTGCATGAGTAAAGTTTTCGAAAGGATTATAAACGAAAGATTAGTGTGGTTTTTAGAAAAAAAAGGCTTAATATCAACTTATTAAACTGGATTTAAAAGACAGCACTCTACAACAGATCTAGAAGATTATATACTAAAGAGTTTTCTGGACAGAACGCATACTGTTTCAGTAAGTTTTGATATAAGAAAAGCATACGAACTAATCTGGAGATATCACATAGACAAACAATGATATGAATGGAAGCTACGGGGTAATCTACCCAAAATAATAATGAGTTTCATAATGCACTAAAAATATGAAAATACTAGGTGTCACATTTGACAAGAACCATATCACGAATTTGGTCACCAAATGTAACAAAAGGCTAAACCTCGTAAGATGCATAAGTAACATAAACTGGGGGTGGGGGGGGGCGGACAGACGTGTTCTCCTCCAATTATATAATGCATGCGTACTTTCAACTATCGCCTATGGCAGCATTGTGTACTCATCTGCAAGAAATTCGGTACAGAGACCTTTGGATAAAATGCACGCCAAGGGAATAAGAATGGCAACAGGTGCGTTTAGAACGAGCCCTATAGTGTCAATCCTTGTAGATGCAGGTCCAACATCGCTAATAATTCGCAGGAAAATCCAATTATTTAATTACATTTCCAAAATTATGTCACTCCCACAGCATCTAAATTTTACAATACTAAAAGACGAGGAAATGATAAAAAAGTTTGAGGAAAGACGAACAGTGTGCAGACCAGCTATTATAAGAGCCCTAGAAGCTATAAAAGAAATGAACATATACTTACCAACATTAATAAGCCTTACACAACCCGAGACACCGCCATGGATAGTACCTGAAATAAAGATTATATTAGACTTAAAAAGCCTAAAAAAGAAAGACACGTTACCGTCAACTTACCACAATCACATCAAAACAATTGTAAATCAATACCCAAGGCACATAAAAATATATACTGACGGGTCAAAGACAGAAGATGGAGTTGGTAGTGGATTGTCTGTTGATGGCATAGAACACAATTGGTCACATAACACCATAACAAGCAGTTTGTCAGCTGAGCTATACGCAATTTGGCAGGCGCTCCTTCTATGTAGACACTATACCAATGAAAAATGCATTATCCTTACTGACTCATTATCCGCCATAGAATTAATGAGAGAAGAAAACTTTACAAGGAATAATTATGATCAGAGAACAAACACTCAGTCTATTAAAGATTCCCAAAAATATTATTCTAATGTGGATTCCAGGACATGCACATACAGAGGGAAACAAACGAGCAGACGCAACTGCAAGAGAAGCTACTACTACTAGAACTCAAGACATTAACAGTAGCACCACAGGATTTCAGACAACACCTAAAATCTAAAACAATGTCTGAATGGCAAACAGTGTGGAACCAAACACTAGGTTATCAAAATCTAAAACAAATGTAAAAATGTGGAAACCTAATAATCTTACAAGAAGGGATGAAGTGCAACAACATCATCCCTTCTTGTAAGATTATTACTAGGATCAGACTAGGCCACACGAACGTAACACACCTGTATCTACTGGGAAAAACACTTAGAAATAAATGCAATCAATGTAATATACACATAACATTAGAACACATTTTTGTAGAATGCCCTTTGTACAACAATATCAGAACTAGGCTGAAACTGAATAATAATCTGGAGGACATAATAAGTGACAATGAACAAAACGTACAGCAATTCCATAACTTCCTAAAATCTGCAAATTTGTATAAACACATTTAAACATAACCTAGTAAGCATACAGACAGGCAAGTAAAACGGTCACAAGACCATAGCAGTCGGCGCCATTTAATCATTAAAAAAAATATAATAATAATAATAGTAGTAGTAGTAGTAGTAGTAGTAGTAGTAGTATTTATTGTCCAAACAAGAACCCAATACCGGACAAAATTACATGCTAAAAAGTATTAAGTTGTGGGTGAGGTAACAAGTATAAATATAGATATGGATAACAAGTAATAGACGATCAGTAAGTAAACAGATTACATTAAAGTTCAATAAGCCGATTATCTGATTTACAAATGTAATGTAATGGTGGTGCAAAGGTTAATCAATAATTCAATAAACCAACTGGATCAAATGCTTTAAATGAATGTTAAACATGTCGATGTAAGCATACACGTAGTTAAAAATAGAACACATATCATACATTGGTACTTTCCTTAACATGTTGGTTCTATACATGGGCAGAGAAAAAGGTGGTGGATTTCTTGAGGAGAGTCTAGGGACCGCGAAATGGATGTTATCTAGTAGCCAGGGGCAGTATATTTTATCGTTTAACAGTTTATACAAGACGGGGATACAGAGACGCTTCCTTCTGAATCTCTCAAGTAGGATGCTTTGGGGTTATCCTCTATCTAGATAGACACCGTCACTTCGAAAGCATAAATATTTAAGAAAACGCCGCTGAATATTTTTTATTTCGTCTTCATATGTTTTACACATCGGATACCATATCAGACAGCCATACTCAAGGCGAGATCTAACCAGAGACATGTAAAGGGTCATTATTGTAGATATATTGGTAAAAGCGGAAACATACGAATCATGAAGCCTAACGCGTGGAAGGATTGCTTTACTGTAGTGACTATATCAAAGGAGAATGAAAAGCAGTCGTCAAAGTAAATACCTAAATCCTTTACTAGTGTTATTTTCCGGGAATAAGTGACCACTTTACATTTAGCTATGTTCAAGTTAAGCTTATTTGTGAGACACCATGCATACACTGAGTCCAAATCGCCCTGAAGGTTATTAGAGTCAGATACTGAAGAGACTTGACTAAAGATCTTTAAGTCGTCCGCAAATAATAGCTTTCGAGAAACAATATTCAACGGAAGGTCATTAATGAAGATTAGAAAAAGTAATGGTCCCATATTTGACCCTTGTGGCACTCCTGATGTTGTAGTAAATGGTCTTGATGTATGCCTATTGTATGACACAAACTGATATCTCTGCAGGAGATTTGATTGGAAGAGGAGAACCAAGGGTTCACTAAAGCCGAAATCGGACAATTTGGTAGTCACATAAAAAAGCATTTTGGTTAAATCATTTCCAAGATTTTGGAGAAGTTGCATAAGATTGATATTGGTCTGCAATTGGCAATATTACACGGGAATCTAGTTTTCAGGACAGGACAGATCCTGGCTATTTTCCACGCATCGGGAAAAGTACTTTGTTTTAAACATAAGTTAAACAGAATTGCTAACGGTTTGGCTAGAACACTAAAACAATCTTTGATTAAGAAGGCGGGAATCTGATCTGTACCTGATATATGTTTATAATAAAATACTTATCTTTTTTGAGTTTTTTAATGGTGTATTTAAATTATACAATCTAAACGTTTCGATAACACTTACAGTTATCTTCGTCAGTAGTAATATTTGTAAAAATTGTTAAAGATGTAAACAATTTTGTCAAACTTGAAAAATTAAAACATAAACATCAGCCTGCTATTAATACAACAGTTTGAGAAACGTATAAAGCTTTTTCAGTTTTTTAATGGCCAAAACTACATCATGTTCGGTGATTGTATCCAATGTGACATGGTAATTAAAGTAATTATAATGTGATGGAACATTGTATATTAATTTAAAAGATTTGGTGTAGCTGCCAGAAAAGTAGGAGGCGAATGCTTCAACAATTGCTTGAGGATTGTCATACGTAGAGCCATTTAGATTTATTTTACCTGGGATACGTGCTTGACCTTTTTTAGAACGGATGTAGCCCCAGAAATGTTTTAGAATCAGACTGAAGTGTATTTTCAATCTCAGATATATAATTTTTATACAATTATCCGTAACACTCTTGATACCTTAATTACTATAACGTACGTAAATGTTTACAATCGTTTTCTTAAGGGATTCATTTTAACGTGATTTTGAAGATATTTAAGAAGTTAAAATTTATAAAAATACTAAATAATTTTTTAAGGCGAGGAACAAATAGGTAAGCCCTTTGCCTCGGTCAATTTGAATTTATATAAATAAAAATCAATAGCCGCATGTATGAAAGGTCATCACTTGGGAACGGCTTGACCGATTTGGCTGATCTGTTTTGTTCTGTTCGTAATTGTAAAGATAAGGTTTGTCGGAATGAAAATTTTTGGAAAATTTTCCAAAAAAGACTGAAATTTAAACGGTACTTTTTGAAAAGGTGACATTCAGTTTTCAGTTCTGCTGTCACATGTTTTCATAACAATAAACTCGGTACTGAATATTGATAGTTTAATTAAATTGCGTTGAAACCGATATTTAGGTATGATATCGGTGGTGACCATATGTTTGGTGCATTAAAAATAATAATATTTATCAATTGTTTGTGGTGAGGGAAATGTGGTCAAACATTTAAAGAGAGTAGAGAAGAATATTATAAAACAAACGAGTACGCCTGGGAAGAAGCAAAGAGATTAAGGGTAGAGGGAGCAAGGATAATAGAGGATATTATAAGAAGAAATAGGGACGTACAAAATCAAGAGAGATGGGAAAAAATAAAAGAATCTAAATACAATGTAAATTATAGAAAGATTAATGGAGAAGGAATACCAGAATATCTAAAAGGAGAAGGGAAGAAAGAAAAGAAAAAAGTGATAGCGAGGTTCAGATGCGGTAAGAAAGAGAAAAAAAGGATGTGTATATTATGAAGGGAAGGGATGGAGAATATAAGACATATGATAAAAGAGTGTAGGGAGTTAAGAGATGATGACAAGAGTGTAGAAAAAATACTAGAGGAAAAGGAAAAGGAAGTGGAGTGAGCGGAGTAAACATGGATAAGGAAAAAGCTGATAATGGGAAATGGGACAAAAGGGATAAGCTAGATAATTTTTTTTACTCTTAGTATTCCCGAACAGGCTAAGATTTGCCTAACGTGCTAAAGTAGACTGCCGAGAAATGTTTATGAATGGCTACCTTAAATTGACTTAAGTCAAAGTTTGGAGGCAAACAGGAACTGGGTAGTGCATTCCGCAATTTGGTCACCGTGTGGAAAAATGTAGATTGAGCCCGTTTAGTGTGACACAATGGAATTTTGAGTGCGTAATTATAGTGTGAATGGACAAACCGAGTGTTCCTAGCGAAGATGGCCTGCGGAGGTATTAAGGAGTGTATTTCGGAGGCACGCTTGCCATGGTAATAGCAATAGAACAATGAAAGAACCGATACTATTCTTTTGTGCTCCAGATATTGTAGGTCAGATGTCAGATGTCAGATGTTTGTAAGCTTTATAGCACTTTTTGGATGCGGTTTACCATATCAAGGGAGTATTGGGTAGCACTGACCCACAGGTGGGAATTGTATTCCAGATGAGGTCGAATTTGAGCGCAGTAAAACCTGAAGTACTGTGTAGATCTATATAGAAAGCCCAGCTTACGGGAAGGTGTGTTGCTGGCTGACAAAAGGTGGTCAACCCATGAAAGGTTCGATGATACGGACATCCCTAACATAGAAATAGAGTTTGAAAACTTGAGCCATTCATACTTACAGCAGGAAATGATCGGACTTTTTTGGCGGTCACAAGGCAACACTAGGTTTTGTCGGCGTTGAACGTGAGGAGATTATTCCTTCCCCATTCAAGGACACGTTCTAAATCAACGTTGATTGAGGATGCCATTTTCACCTTAACGTCCTGACTAGGCTTATTGTTGTGGGAAAACTGAGAAGAACTACAATGTAGAGTGATGTCGTCTGCAAAGCAATGGATCGGGTTAGTTGTTGAGGAAATGGGGTCATTTATGTATAGCAGGAAAAGTGTCCTTGGGATACTCCCGCGTTAATAGTAGTTTCTTTCGAAAAGAACCCATCGACGACTACGCGTATACGTCGTTTGTCTTTTGTCAAGAAAGCTGGATATCCAATTGATGAGCGTATCGGATAAGCCGAACGAAGTGAGCTTGGAAAGTATGCACTTGTGCCAAACCTGGTCAAAAGCCTTTAAAATATCTAAAGCTACTACGACTGCTTCACTGGACCTCTCTAATGTGTTATTCTAAAGTTGAGAGACGTATGAAAGATCACTCGTTGAACGACCCTGTCTGAACCCATACTGGTGGTCATTTAGGAGTTCAGTGGGCTCTAGGAACGAAAGTAGTAGGTGGTTTATGGTTTTCTCCATGATTTTCCACAGAATGGAAGTGATAGCTATTGGTCGATAGTTTGAGGGATCGGTTTTGTCGCCCTTTTTAGGAATAGGTTGGACATTTGCCAAGTTCCACGATGAGGAAATCTCTCCAGATGACATGGAGATCGAAAAGGATTTGGAAAATACAGGCACTAGCTCGGGGTACCATTTTTTAACGACGATAGCTGGAATACCGTCAGGTCCAGTCGCCTCGTTTGAGTCAAGTTTATTGATAATTGATTCTAGCTTGTAACGAAAGTGGATTGGTTTAATAGTGTATGGGATAGATTTGAGCGACGGCATAGTTTTACCAGAATCATTGAGACATGAATTTGATGCAAAGTAATCGACAAAGAGGTTGGCTTTTTCAGCAGGATTAACTACTACAGCTCCGTCGCGAGGCGTCATGGGAGGAAAGGAAGATATACTAAAGTTTTTACTGATGGCTTTAGCTAATTATCAAAATGTACAACCACCTGAAGGACATGAGACTAATTCTTTGCATTTCGTTCTTCAAACTTCGTTTTGGCCTTGGTAATGAAACCTTTCTAACTATTCCTTGCGGCAATATAGTCGGCGTGACTTTCGGTAGATTTATTTGATCTCCATTTGGTATAAAGTTTATGCTTTTGCTATAATGCATCCCCAGGGTTGGGAACGAGCATCACCTACACGATTATGTTTTTTTGGAAATGTATAACTCCATACCCATCAAGATAACTTCAGTTATTGAAAGAGCAATGTTTGAAGAGGAGGACCGTTTAAAGCAATACTCACGTCGTGGGAAGGTTGCAAAAAATCTCGCAGTTCGCTCCAGTTAGCTGATTTAAAACACCACATAGTTCTATCTGTTTTTCGAGTAACAGTGCGATTGGGTAAAGTGAAAGTTATTTCGATTAGGCAGTGGTTTGATTGATCAAGTGGGGAAAGGACCCTTGTTTTATGGACAAGTGGGTCAGTGTTAAGGAATAGGTGCGGGATGTGGAGTATGATTAGGATTGTCAGGGATTCTGGTTGGTTCGGAAATGATTTGTGTGAGATCACAGGATACAGCAAATGCTTCTGCACTATGAGCTGCGTGATTAGTGGTAGATGAGAATTGAAGCCAATTAGAGTTGTGGGCATTAAAATCTCCCAAAATTGAACTATCGCAAGACGGAAACTGTGATAATAGGTACTCTTATTTTCAGACTAAGGTAATAAAAAGATCTTGGAAGTTATTATCATTGGCAGACCTATACAAACAACAGTCGAATTTCACAAATTGGGGCCCAGAATGTTTGAACCAAATCGCGTCAAATTTGTTGTTTTCCAAATTGGACATCCTCTTACAACCTACGTTGTCTTTGGTATACGCACATACTCCGCCTTTAAGGCGAATGTTAGAGTGGAGGTTGTATCTAGGAAATCAGACGAATCAGTGCTTCCAGGGGAGAATTGTGTTTCTGATAGAAACGGAATGTCCGGTTGCACTTGCTCAAGGTGTTAGTGAACAGCATTAAGATTCGATCTGATACCACGTATGTTGTGATACCACGTATGTTGCAGTAATGAATCCGAATGTTGGTACTTTCGATGATCGAGGTCGCTTGAGTACTGCCCTCCAGTGCATCCGATTGGGATAGAATTCTATTCCTGGCAGATTTTGCTCTTCTTAGTCTCGATTTTGGACCCCCTTCCGTCCAGAATCCTTGAGACGGATCGACGAATCGATGTGAGAGTGAGGGCGTCTGGCTCACCTGGGGTATAGCGTCTGTTTTAGAACTCGTCATTTTAAGGGATTAGCCGTTAAAATGCCACGCTTGGTTAGTGAGTGTTGGCGAATACATAAGGAATAAATGAGAAAGTTACCGGTAGCCTTTATCGAACTCAGAAAATTGGGGCACCAATATTAAGGAGCCCATGGTAAAGGTGGTGGTATTGTACCATGCGGCATGGCGTACTCATTTATAAGTTTATATTGCATCAAATAAGAAATTTTTCTTGTACGATTGCGGAATAATGTATTTGTACTGAAAACAAAACAGGATAACCTAATTAAAAACATGAGTGTATAGTACTCCAATGGTTTATAGTTAGTTTCGTAGGTGTTGACAGCATTAAGATTGAAATAAATTGTTTGTTTTGGCTTATTATTTAAGTTCCAATTTGCACATTATTGCCATTTTACACTAATCAAATCTGTTTATTAGTGTCGTGAAACTTAACTTTTCTATTTTTTTAACTTCACTTTTATTTAATTGAAGGGTAATAATAAATAACGATAACGACCCTGTCAGCACTCCCGGCTTTAATTACCTACTTTTGGGGTTAATTAATTACAATTAAAATTAAATATAGTAACAATGGTAAAAGTCACACAAAAATTGTAAATTTGCTGTCAAAGAAAAATATAAAATAAAATAATGTGAAATATAATGTTATAATTAAACTTAACGATTTTATGAATTTCAACAGTCGTCTGGCATAGGTTTAAAGGTACCGTATTTTTTTGGAAGATAATCCAATGGTATAGCAATTCTAGATATTATTTACGTGCCTTTTTTATTTATTTAAAGAACCATTTCACACCTTACAAAAATTGTACTGTTTTGATCATTATTATTTTGTTTATTATTGATATCCAAACCGATAAAAATCTATTCAAGACCATCGTACTTCGTATTTAAATTAGATTGTTCCCAACGCTACTTATTTTTACTTGTTTATTTTATCTATTTATTTGCTTTTTTTATACTTTGGATTATGGATTCGATCCAGTTATTCATTTTTATCATTTAAGCTAATAAAATTATTCTTATGACAATGCTTACGCGTGGGTTTGTTACAGAAAGGGTTTATTAAATACAAAGCTGTACATTTTTATCAATCACATCTGGTCTATTTTTCCTACAGTTACAGATACGTATTTATGATTGTTTCATACCCCCCGCTGCGGTTGGATTTTTATAATGAATTAATAAAATAATTTATTTTAAATTATTTTATTAATTCTTTATAATTAATTGTTATTGCAAAAATCTTTACCTATATGAGTTCAAGACAAAAGGGCGGTATTTGCGCTTTAAGTTTATTTTACAATTCTACGAGTTTTAACAATCACATCTGGTATGGGTTTAAAGGAGCCGTATTTTTCGTAGAAATTCAATCCTGTAGCAATGGCAAATATTATTTACACGCCTGTTTTACATGTTACAAAAATCTGGTTAGATTATTATTGTCTTTCTCCATTATTAATATTCAAACCGCTGGGTATAAAAATCTATTCAAAAACTCACCCCTACCGCACAGTAACTTTATTGATTTAGAAATTGTCATATCAATCCGGATTGGTTTCACTAATCGAAGGTAGAAGATGGAGCCACCCCAAACACGTTCTATCGCTTTCACGACATGACAACAGATAAATAGAAAAAATGCATGATGCATTCAATCGAGAATTTGAGCAAGAACGGCAATACGATGGAGATGCTTTGAGTCAAGCAGTACGAACGGTGGTCCCACTTTGGAATCAGCAGCAGAAAACCGCATACGATAAATTGATGACAGCAGTCAACGACGGGTACGAAGATGCACCTAGCGGAACTGGAAAAATGTTCCTAATTCCATTGATTTTAGCTTAGATTCGGGCAAAAAGTCAAATCTTTATTATCTTCATTACTAAATTGCACCCGTGTGAAGCAGGGTCAGGTCGCTAGTTAATAATATATTAGAAATTTCTTTACTTCATCCCAGTCGACCAGTGATGATGATAGCCTAGCTATTGAAACGACTTCGGTGTTGTTTAATTTTTGTGTGGTACGTGGGTGTATTTGGTTTATTACAGGTCCTGCCACGGTTCCTGCGTTCGAGATTTTTCAAGTGAAATAGGTTACCGATTAAGATTGAGGAACAGGTTTTTTTTTTAGAGAGGAAGATAATTTTGATTGATACTGACATCAAATTTCTAAAAAATTGCCACAGGTTAGATGTTTTTCCAAATGTTGTTAGTAATTCAAATCCATATGCAGGTAAAAAGTCGCTTGAATTTGCCAAGCGGAAATAGATAGATTTAGAAATTAAATGTCATTATTCAAAACTAACAAATCTAGAAATAGAGGCTTATGACTTACATTTAAAACTCGTAACAGGATCAAATACTAAAGAATTTAATGAGAGGATTACTTTTTTGCGTCACATGGATGAGGTCATTGGTCAAAAGATTAATGCTAAAAGAGCAGAAGAGAAGAAAATGTTAATACTATGTAGATTCAACAAACAAGCCAAGGAAAAGGGTAATGCCACAAACGAAAATATTATTAACAAATCTTTTACGACTTTTAACAACGCAGAAATAGGTTTGTTAAATATATAATCTTAATTCTACCAAACATCCGTTGGTTAAAATCATAGTTGGCATAGGAAGTTCACTTAAATCATTGGATCAAAATGCAAAAAATATGTTAAGGCAGTAAAATTTAATTTTCGTAAAATATGAACAGAAGTAAAACTTTAAATCATTCGGATTGTTAAAGATATCAAAAGTAAAAATTGTTTTTATCTCTCTTTAACTCTTAGATTCAAGTTTTTATCCAGTCATAACAAATAGTTGACATAAAAAGTTCGCTTAAATCGTCGAATAAAAATTGTAGAAAATAAGTTAGACAAGCTAGTAAACTTCAAATTTCGGAAAATATCCAACAGGAGTCAAAATTTAATTTAAATCATGTCGAACTTCAAATTGTTAGAGATCTCAAAAGTAAAAGTTGTTTTTGTCTCAAAGCAGATAAAGGCCTTCCTAAAACAGTTACTCCGACTAGGAAGGCTTTCTTAGAATGTAAAAGAGTTGTGGATGACTCTCTTAGGTTTCGATTAACGGTATCCAATCCGGTACTACCTACAATGTATTACTTACCTAAGATTCATAAACCAAGTAATGCTATGTGACCCATTGTTTCTAACAATAATTATTAATTTACCTACGTATCTGCTGTTCAAACGGTTGTATAGTAAATTTCATAATCTCTCCTACCACCAGACCAACTTTAGTATTTCAAATTCGTGTGAATTTATTGATAAAATTAAAAATTTTGAACTTACTGACGATGAAATTTGAATCTCATTGGATGTTTGTTCAATAAATCCCCCCCCCCTTTCCCTCAAAATTTCTTCCAAACTCGAATCAACTCCAGGAGAAATAAAAACAACTTTAAATACGAAATGTTAAGTACGTACGTGTTGTTCTAGAGTTATCGTGGATACTAACATACATCCCCAGACACGCGCGCGCACGCGTGCCCACATATCTACCCACACACACACACTTCCAAACACACACAACACACACACACACACACACACGCATGCACGAACGCACGCACGAACGCACGCACACACACAGACAAGCGCGAAGCTCCGCCCATTTGAAGCCACATAGTTCTTCTTATCTTTAAGGAAATAATTTCTAAATTGGAAACTGAGTAATCAAAAGGTCCAGAAAGGTTATCCCATTATACATTGTTGGTGAAACTGGACAGTAGTTATGTTTATTAAGTAACCTAGGGACGCTTGCCTGGTTAATATTGCAATTCCGAGCACTTTCATTTTGTCCTATATGAAGATTATCGGCTGCTAAAAGAATCACGGCAAACTCATTATCTTCATTTTCTGTAACGGGATTTCTGAACACTCCCAATTTATCCATATTTAAAATGGATTAACAATCTTTCTGAAGTGTGGACGCAAGATACGTGCAATCTGTCTCAGAAACATTCTATAAGAATGTGAATCACGTGAATTCGTTCTTCTTTACGATAAACTGTCATTTTGAATTATTGTAACAAGAAGAAGAAAAAACCGCAAACAGTTTCAAGTTATTAAGTGACGACTTCTAAAGAAACACTTTGAAATAACTGACAAATGCATACAATTAACAGAATTTGACGAACTGACGTGGGCTACCATGTGAATATTAAGTACAGTAAAAAATCACTCTGTATTTTGAAAATTGGCATTATTCATAAAAAAGTGAAGAGTCAGGTACATAAAACTTAATGCAGTGCGAAATACAATCAAATTTTACATTTATCGGTGGTATACAGTGCGCTCAGAAAGTAACGGATAAATTCATTATTTTCGAAATCGTTAATTTGTGGTCAAAATCCTGCGACACCTCGATTTTTTATTTTGATTCCGAACTTTAGGCTGTGTCGCACATGTAGATGGCGCAGCGCACATTCTGGATATGACGTCAAAGTTTAAAGTTAAATGGCAACCCTGCATGTTCATCGCGGAAATCGATGTAACTCTTTCCCCTGAGTCAAAAATACCCTATTTGTTGGGATTATTTGAAACAGTATGCACCATATTAATTATTAAATATGGCATAAATCGTAAAGTTGTGCGGTGTTATTCAAGAACGAAACTGGTGTGAATGAAACTAGGTAACTCGATATGGAGTTTATTTTTTATTTTCAAGCGGCCGAAAACCGCATATTCATGTATCGTTATAGGTAGACTTGAAGTACGTATTCTTGTCACCGGAAGACAAAAACCCTCTCAAGTCTTATTTTATGTTTGTTTTCGTTCAGTTTATATTTATTTTAATAAATGTTGTGCACTGTTTAGTACCCAGATTCTTAATTTAACGCAAACATTGACAACACTAACCCCGCATCACTTTTCGAATTATACCACATTTAATAATTAATGTCGCGCTTACTGTTTCAAATAATCGCAATAAATAGGGCATTTTTGAACTCAGGAAAAAGAGTTGCATCGATTTCCGCGAAGAACATTCAGGGTTGCCACTTAAAAATATGAACTTTATATCGTCATATCCGGAAAGTGCGCAGAGCCATCTACATGTGTGACAGCATAAAGTCCGGGATCAAAATAAAAAATCGACGTGTTGCAGGATTTTGACCACAAATTAACGATTTCGAAAATAATAAGCGCACTGTATAATCCAAAGTGTCCTATTTAAATGAAACTAGTCATTACCTTTGCAAACCCGTAATTATTCAATCTTAATTTTTTAATGCCCTGTATTAGTGCGCTCCAGTATAAATATGGCCAAAAAATTCAATTCGTTATTAAAATTTTTCCTGCATTTCCACAAAATACAAAATAATTTTGAAAAAAAGATTTATGTGGAGTAAACTGGATCTTACTATTTGTCGTAGAAACCAAAAACCAAATAATATACAGTGTGTTCCATTTAAGAAACACATCTTTGACATGTTTCCGAAATTTTGGACACCCTAAACATTATAAAACTAATCTTAAATTGAGCTCTGGTATGTCCCTATCCATTCCAAAAACAAAACACTTTTAAATATTACAGTTGAGCCAAAATATTCCGTGTCGCATACCATGAATAATCCTGTATATCTCAAGAGATTCACACGAACATAATGAGTCTGTCTTGAAAATATTTCCGTGTTATCAAAATGAATGTTATGATTTAAATTGTTTAAAGCATGATCCGATATATCAGACTTGTCTGGGTAAATCAGTCCACAAAATCTCATATGCCCTTTGCGCCTAAATTTAAGTTAATGCATACTTTTCTACAATAATAAGACAATTTATACACTCTAGAAGATAACCGTGGATTTGAAGGCTCCTTAGGTGTTATTAAATGTTCTTAAATCTTTCTAGTAGGTTTTAAGATCACCTACAGAAGTATCAAACTTGTTACGTGCAATCTTCAACGTTGTACCCAAAACTTACCATACCAGAGGAGTTACCTTTATAGGACCGCCGGTAGCTCGGTCACGGTAGAGGTGGAGGTGTTCTACAGTGATACAGATGGTATCTGTAAGCTTAAAGAGAAGAGAGGGCGCCAGCTAGAACAATAAATCAGCCAGCCCTAGATAAATAGATAATTTGCCACTTTTCTAGCCAAGCAACGAATATGTGAAAGGATCTGAGCACTAGGAATAGTAGTTGTAAAGCAGAAAGTCCCCAAAACAAAAGCGGTATATTAATTACAAATAATGGTAGTATATAGTTTGCATTTGTATGTACACACACATATAATTTAATTTATATTCCCCAAAAACTAAAAGGGAGATAATTCCCTAAATAAATAATTAATTCAATTGTGTTACTCAAATCGTTAACCGCAGAGATAATACATAGATAATACTAGAATTTATATAATGAAATCAAATTAAATTTACATCCAAAAATGGCAAAGTAGTATACAGAATTTCAAAGCTAAGTTATGCTAAAACATATGTTTATAGTCTTTAATAAAATACAGTAAACAGGTAATTTAAGCATTCCCCAAGTTGTAAAGGCACATATAAATAATAGATTATAGTAATAATACAATTGCTATGAATAACTTGCAGTAAACAAATATAACAGAAATGATCAGATGGTTTATAAAATGTTTAACCAGAATCTGTTGAGCTGAAAGCATCCAGTTACACAGTTTCTTACAAAACAGTATTTAAATACATAGATTACCAATAGGCAGGGTAATTTTTATACTCAAAAATTTACCCAAAGCAATTTCATGTAAAAGCACAAAAATTTGTGCAATAACACTTAAAGTTTTATCACAAACATGTACATAGGTCTATACAACTTATAGGATTGGTCACAGATTAATCAAAGCATTAAAGTACCCAAAGACACTGAATAGGAGTGGTTTATAACTTATCTTTCATATCCCAGCCTATCGGAAAGCTATAACTTCAAATATTTCACAGGTGTTCCACCCTTGGAAGTCAAATCTCTTGCTAATTATGTAATAAGTAACACACTTCATCAGCCAAATGCCGGTATGTACAACTATGTACGAATTAAATACAAATGTACTACAGCGTACCTATATCTATATTTACATAGCATACAATATTTAGATGGTGTACGAAAGGTATATTATATGGCAAACAAAAAGTACCTCTTCAAGGAGGTAGACAATCAGAAAATTATTAATTGTAACGTTCAGAAATGGATTCAGTCAAGTACGAGTATGAGAACAGCTGATAACTGTCTCAAACAGCTAAATAATAATTGCATGCCCCAGCGAATCTAAAGTGTAAAAACAACTTCGTGGTTACAGAAAAATTTGTGAGGTTAAATCTAACCCCTTTACCTAAATGCTTTAATGCTTTTCTTAATGGATTTAGTTCAATCGAACCAGATAGATTGTCTGCTTTTAGTATTTCCTATACAGCGTGTTCAGCGAGGAATGGGACAGTGCAATATGTCGAGAGCGGATGAAGATTTTTAAATTATGAAAATATTTTTGTAAATATCTTCCAAGGGCGCACATTTGTTGGCACAAAGATTTGCATCAACGCCCATCACCTATCTCGCTATCACATTTCAATTTTTTAAATGCAATGCCCTATTTTTTATTTCATTTTTGGATTCTATGATATATTTGTGATGACTTTTATTAAGACTCCTACCAACCTATCTTTTGTAGTTTCTGAGAAAAAAATAATCCTTGGAATTTTAGCACAAAAACGTAATTTCAGGAAGTGCTCATAACATTTGAGTGATACAGACAAAATAGCAAATTTTATACCAAATGAAAGATAAAAGATTGTTCTTCCACAAAAATAATGCAGATAACGCCGAAATAATGCGATACGCTGTACACTAAATTGTAAGGGGGACCAACTTATCACAGTCGTTTTCTAACGAAGAATATTTTGATATGGTAATAATTTATGGTGAATGTAGAAAAAATGCAAGGGCTGCACAAGTATTGTATGCTGCCAGGTTTCCCGATCGACGCCATCCCGGAAAAAATACATTTGTTCGTGTAGCAAATATTTTGAGGGGAACCGGTCATTTTCCTCACCGTAAGCGCGAGAATCGCAGAAAGACAGCAACAGATGAAGCACACACCGTGTATTAGCATGTGTAGCTTATAATCCTCATATGTCTGTGAGATCTATTTCTGAAGAGTGTGCCGTATCAGTTGGTTCTGTCCATAAAATATTAAAATCTAATAAATACAAACCATTTAAAATTCATTTGGTACATGGACTGCATGCAGGAGATCAAGATCGCAGACTTAATTTTATCACCGGAGTTTTTATGGAACATTATGCGCAAGACCCTAATTTTTTAGGTCGTATCGTGTGGTCTGATGAAAGTAATTTTTCAAACAATGGAATCGTTAATCGCCACAATTTCCATTACTGGTCGTCAGAAAATCCTCATTGGGTAAGAGCAACCAATTTCCAAGTGAGATGGAACATAAATGTATGGTGCGGAATGATAGATGACAAATTGATTGGCCCATATTTTTTTAATGGTACCTTAGCAGGCCAACGCTATTTGGATTTTCTTGAAAATCAACTGCCTCCTTTGCTTGAAGATATAAATGTAAATCTGCGGCAAGTGATGTACTTTCAACAGGATGGCGCACCGGCGCACAGTAGCGCAATAGTGAGAAATTATCTAAGTAGAGTGTTTCCGCAACGATGGATAGGTACAAATGGTCCCATTATGTGGCCAGCTCGTTCTCCTGACCTTAGTCCCTTAGACTACTTTCTTTGGGGACATTTAAAGAGTGTAGTGTATGAAACACCTTCTAGAGATGTAGAGGAGTTACAAAACAAAATTATAATTGCTTGTGCAAACATACCACGAGAAACTTTAAGAGCGGCAACTAGTGTTACATTAATTAGGCGTTATCAAACGTGTGTAGAAAATGATGGAGAAACATTTGAACATTTAATTTAATTTGTATGCTTTCAATTAATAAAATTCCAAAAATTATTTTTTTTCTCAGAAACTACAAAAGATAGGTTGGTAGGAGTCATCACAAATATGTCATAGAATCCAAAAATGAAATAAAAAAAAGGGCATTGCATTTAAAAAATTGAAGTGAGAGCGCCACCTGGCGGTGATGGGTGTTGATTCAAATCTTTGTGCCAACATATATATATATATATATATATATATATATATATATATATATATATATATATATATATATATATATCCGATATAAATCATTTGTACCTACTAATTATAGCGATTCGGCACAACATTTAGAAAAATGTTATAAAACCGATAACCATCGATGAGATAAATAAAGTTCAGCAATTTACATTTTTCTTTCAGGAAACAACAAGATGGCTTTTCTTTAGTCAACGAACAGACAGGAAGTGAAATTACTCTCAACACATGAAGTTGAAATATAACTTATAAGTGACCATCAGAAAGTTTACCCAACCACTACAGAGATGTTTTTAATTGTGAAACGTAATATATTCAAGAAACTACAGAGATAGGCTTAGAGAAATGTCATTATTTTTAGAAAAATAGAAAGTTCAAAGAACTACGAGTAATCCATAAATTTTAATAGATCGCAAAAATTTACTTAAACGTACAACAAAAGTAACGAATGTAACAAACTGTTTATCATCTTCCGCAGTGTATAAGTTATCTTGTTCATGTGGAAAAGTATACATCCGGAACTACAAAACGTAGCTTTGATACAAGACGTAAAGAACATATGGGATTTTGTACATTAGGTTTGACTATCTGGAAATATTGTCAAGACAAACTGATTATTATTTTCGTTTACAATCTGAAGCTATTGAAATATATAAACACCCTAATAATTTTAATAGACAAGAAGAAAATCTCCGTTTAAATAGGTTTTGGCATCTTATAATTAAAAAAAGGCATAATGATTCGTCTTAATTTTGATTTTAATTTTGACTTTTGGTATGTCTAGGTTTTTTGCTGTGTTTTTCCTAGACCTTGAAGCAAATGCTTTACCAATTATATGTTAAATTACCACAGCACTATAATTTAACGTAAGTAGTTGAAATTAAGATTAAAATTAAAAAATTACAAAAAACGTTCTGCATTATGCTTTTCATTGTTAATAAAACTTGCACTTATTGATAAAGATATCTCTTTGTTAGATTTAACATGACATCAAATAAAATATTATTTGATGTCATGTTTATACCTATTTGTGAATGCTTCTATCATTTTGAAATTAAAGTTTTTCACAACTTTAGACTTGCATCATAACTTGATTAAATTTTGTTAAATGTGTTTTTGACTGACATTTTCACTGTTAGCTTTCGTCGTAGAGAGTGTTCTGATTTGCCATCTTTAACACAGTTTAACAATATTTAATTTTCAATGACCTAGTTATTCTTTACTAAAATTTAATTTTATAGTATCTCAAACTGTTATGTTGATAGCAGCGTGATATTTATGTTTTAATTTTTCAGCTTTGACAAAATTGTTTACAACATCTTTAAAATTTTAACAGATATTACTACTGACGACGATAACTGTAAGTGTTATGGAAACGTTTAGATTGTATAATTTAAAATACACCATTAAAAAACCCAAAACAGATAAGTATTTTACTATGTGGTAATCTCATAACCTGTAATCTTCTTGTCATGCACATAGAAACCCTACAATTTGTTTATGATACCTTGGAATTTTCTATTATTATTATGAAAACTTGCATACTAATCTATGAAGAATGCGTACAGCACCAATTCATTACTAATTTTACTCAGTGTGAGGCATGAACGTGTGCCTCACACAGTCTTGATACCTATATTTTGTGTCATTGTATTCCAATTATGGCTTTCTCATATACTTTAACTATTACCATTGTTTATACATTTAACAATGCTGTTACCCCTCAATTTAAATGTCGCAGTATTTGTGAATACGCACCTAGCCTTCATTTCAACCAGTTAAATCAATGAAAAAGCTTTCAACGTATTAAATAAATATTAAAACTGAAGTACATTATTTCAGTCGACCTCTAAATTATTTTCTTCAAATATTTGTCATATATTTTAGATATAAAGGAAACCATTCTCAACGCGTTTACATAGGTCATTGCTGTAGACGGGTCTAGCTGTAGAGCAGAGAAAATCCGTTATAAATTTACATATGCTATTTGCTTACTCTTATTCCTTTCTGACATATGTTTTTTTTATAAAAAGTGATATGCAGAGTAACACATAGTCAATAGTTGGAATTAAAATCTGCTTCAATAGTATTTTCCTTTCAGGTAATGAAACGATAAAATTAAAAGTTGCAGTACCTATTATTTACAAGAAATGAATCACAATTGCGTAAATGTCGTATCAAAAAATTACATGGAACATAATTATTCTGTATGATTAAGGTCTATATATTTGTAGTTTTTTATTTTTGAATTACACTCAGCGGCAGAATTAACCGCCCAGCCAATTATTCCTATTATTACAGTATATGGAATATGGATCAGTGGAAGAATGATCTATTCTCCGACGAGACCAGAATTGTTTTAAAGTGTCCCGATGGCCGTCAGCGTGTATACAGACGCTCGAATGAGCGCTTTGGTCCTTGTGTTCTCGTGGAAACTGTGGGTTACAAAGGAAGCTCAACAATAATATGGGGCGGAATTTCTTACCAAGCTGGTACAGACAACGAACGATGTCATGCCGCTCGAGGGGTTTTGCAATACCTTAATGAAGTTGGCATCAGAATGGGATAACATCCCACAAGCTGAAATTCAAAACGTAATGGATGCGCTTCCACGTAGGCATCTTGATGTGATTAGGGCAAGAGGAGGTAACACTCGTTATTGAAGTGAACTTTTCTGTATCCACAATACTTTTTTCCATAAATTTTATTTATTCCTAATTTTGTTTAAAATGTCGAAATTTTCAAAATAGTTTTTTCTTTTACTTTGTATGAATAAACAAAAATTTTCAAATGATTGGCATTGGTTCGCTTTTTTAACATGTACTTAGACAATAAAAACTATAAAAAAATATTCAGAACTACAAAATTCTTCGACTAAATACCAAAACATAGGGTGGGCGGTTAATTCTCCCGTTGAGTGTGTACTGCTGCTTCAGAAATATTTCATAAAAATCAAAAACAGCTCCTTATAACCCCCCACCACCACTGAATTTATCCCAAAAGCCTAACCAGCTCCAGGAGAAATAAAATACAAAGTTTTAAGAACGTAGATGTTTTTGTTCTGGAGCTATCGTGGATACTAACATACATCCACACACACACGCACGCACGCATGCACACACGCACACACGCATAGACGCACACACGCACACACGCATATACGCACACACACTCACACACACCCATAAACATTCACACACAGTCACACACACTCATACACACTCACATACACAGACCGACTTTGACAAAACTTAGCCAAACGTTGTAAAATGAGGTAATAAGTCGATTTAACGATAGTGCAAAAAAAGTCGATTGCATAACCCTCTACACCTGCATATGTGCGTATAGGTTGGAAGGTAAAACTGCGTAGGCATAACTAAGAGCTACAAAAACAATTACAGTTATATTTATATTACAAAATATCAGCGTAACGCGAATTTCTTGTTACATCTTAACACATTTTTACGGACCGACAGATAAAGTGCAGGTTTATAACTCGGTGAGCTGTGATGTTTACTTACAAACACTAACTGATGGAATACTCGTTGTACCTCAACCAAAACGTCAAAGTCAACAGCTATAACGTCACTCTGACGCCACCTACATTTAAATTTCTAAACATAATCTAAAATGTTCGCATAAACGAGTTCAAACAGTTCACTCACCTTTATGATCGGTCGAACATGCAAAACTTGCTTCCAAATAGCTTACATAAAAGCTTACTTCAACCTATAAAAGCTTTACGTTTACTCAATAACTCCGAAATATTGCATAACTAATATTGCAAATTTACTATTAAATTGGTATCGCAAGTCTGCGTAAATTTTAGGCTTAATTTTTAAAATAAGGAAACTCGGTTGCTTAATTTTAATAATAGGCATTATTAAATAGACACCAATACAAATTACTTTAACGTTATCAATAAAGGCACATTAATACCCCAGTAGTCTAATTACACTTAACAGAAGTTTTGAAATTGTACATTGGTACCACTTAAGTCGACATTTAACACAATGTTTCTGCCGATTACTTCGCTTACGGTAACTTAATTTGTATGGCATCACGATAGAATGCTAACCGTAATGAACCATTACTGCTGGGCAAGCGAAGCTTATTACGTATGGCGTTATCTTTACAAAATGGCATAAACCTAAATTGGAATCTATATTATACATAATGATAATGGTACGTTAGAGTCATACATTTTATAAAAAACGCTGGTGCGAAACGCTGAGTATTTAGCCTCTACTTTTTCATTTTCTAACAAGGTGATAACACATCCTTGATCACACACGGCCGATGCGTGGCATCGAAGCCACCACTAACCCCTTTGCGCTCCTGTTAACTACACTTTAACACTCTACGATCTAATCATCAACTGACTAGAAAAAGCCACTCGCTAACCTTCTTCTATTGTTAAATATGTTATTTAACCAACCATTTTGTTTTAGGAAGCTGAAATATCAAATTGAGAAGGTCTTTCTAACAAAAAATCCTTCAGACTGCAAAGTTAGCAAAACTCGCGTTTCTATACTGTAACTATATTATTTTATATTAGATTAAGCTCCAAACAGCTACGACTACAGCAAACAAAATACAACTACTGTACTTTAATAGTCACTTCAAACAACCTATAGCCTACCTTGCCTCAAGAATAAAAAAAAATGGTACCGAGAAGACGACATCAAATATAGTCTGGTATAACGAAAATAATAATAGATATTTATGTATTAAGGGCATAATCAGAAGATTATGGCTCGAGGGAATGTTAAAAGCCCGACGCGAAGCGGAGGGCTTTTATATTCCTGAGAGCCATAATCTACAATTATGGCCGTGGTACATACAATGTTTTATTTTATTTTGCACCATAAAACTGGAACAAAATTTTAAAAAGATTCAGTGTTTTCGGCAAGTTTTTAAATGCAAATGCAGTGAAATAAAGTCGACAGTAGGATAATTTGTTGTTACTAAGATACTGTGATATATCATGTCATGTGTTTGCTGTCAATCATGCTGTTTAGCAACAATGACATTTCCGCCCGCATTTGGGGGCGTATAAAGAACATTATGGTGGCAAAATAAAATAAAAACGGTTACACTAATTAGGTGAACACGGAACGAAACAACATTTTCACACCAATCCGTTAACAAAGTTTTATCAAACGACGAATAAAAATAATTTTCCACAATCCGGTCTCAATAAAAAAAATTATGGATAATCAACATTTTTTTCAACACCTTTTTTCTTAAGAATCACAAACGCGTGTCAGTAAGAATTCACGTACATCACTTTTAATAGAATTAGCGCTAAATTACTTAATCGATCTAGCCGTTACGGTACGTAAATAGTCGGATTTTAACAAATTTTAAACAAGTAATTTATCCTTCACCTGATGCGACAGTAATTGTCAATGTTAAGATGACAAAACAAGCCTATGACTGTGTTAGGTCATACCACGTTTTAAAGTGTTGCAGTTTTTGAATAAGAGAGAAATTAAAGAAAGTGGCCTTGTCCTGGGGTTGTTCAAATCTCTCAGTAGTCGCATAGGGCCGGTTCTGGACCAGTTCAGGGTCACTCGCCCTCTGGTGGTGAGAAATCTAAGCTCAAAATTTCAAGGTCAAACTTTTGACGGGAAATTTAAAGGTCAAGCTCTTCAAAGTCTAGACTTAAATATAAAAATATAATTGTCAAGGTTATCATATTACAATTCTTAAAAATCTAAAAAGTGAATTTTCAATGTCAAAGTTTGTTGAGCTGCAGGTTGTTGTCTATGCTAAAAAATAGGTCAGGGTAAAAGTATTCTTGTATTGGCTAAATTGAGACAAGCTTAAATAGTTGTGTAAAAGTAGGTCAGGGTGAGTATTTAACTAGTTGAAACTTGTTCTAGCAGGTAGGTTGTAACAACCCTTTTTTGAGTTGTATTAAATATACCTTAATTTAAGGTCTTTCATTCGTTCTGTTGTAAAAATAAGAAAAAGTTTTTAATTATTGAAATATAGGTATGTGGTAGGCAACTTAATTTGCATATCTTTTTAAAGGTTTATATTCCCATAAATTATTTCTCCTGCTCAAATACGTTTATGCAATACGTCATCGTGACGTAATTCCTTGCGCAAACCCTCTTCGCGCACGAGTACATGATCTAACTTCCAAAGCATCCATTTTGGTTACTTCCTGATGAACGCTAAGAGAAGCAGAAAGTTTGTTTTGGGTTTTCCCTAAATTTAGTGAAAGTGCCATTAATTTTATGGTAAGATATCTTTTAACTCGTTATACAAAAATTAAAACATTTGCTCTTTTCAGGCACTTTTTTTCCTGTTACTTTTATTTTTACTTCGATTTACAATCTAATTACATTTTCAATACGCATTTAATTTTGATCGCAAATTTTATTGGAAAATTTCAAGAAATGCATTAAACGAATTATTCAATTTAAAGAAGAAATTTTTAAGAGATAATTTCAGTTTTGGGTGTGGCTGATAACATAAAAGCATTGTTATTGCATAAATTGCGTAACATTACACAAAGATTACGTCATCTTAGTTTCTAATTCAGCATCATTTTTTTATAATACCAGGGATCCTCAAGAAGATTTTGTATATTTAGTAATCCTTAATTTTTTTGGTATTTTAGGGCTATAATTAGTTTTAGATATATTTTATTTAACCTTTTCACCTTATATTGTTCAATAAACATAGTTGTTATTTTTCATTGTTTTACATTTTGATAAAATTTTTTTTGTTAACAAACTCGGTTTAGTTGTTCCGACATTATAAAAAAAACAATTTGGCGCCCGAGATCATTTTATTAGTATTACATTTCATTTTTTATTATTTATGTTAAGTGAAAATAACATAGCAGATTTAGTGGTGATCAAGCAAATCAAAAAACTGCCCTATATTTATTCTACCGACTAGAGTCAAAGGCACTATTTGTGGTGAATGGTTAGTATCTCCAGTCAGTTTGACGATTTGTGTTAGGAGAACATTTTTACTTTTTATTACATTCATTTATTATTAAATTTATTATACCATTTACACCGCTATTATTATAAGGTTCTCAAAGTCAAGAACACATTCTTCTTATATAAACCGCAATGTGTTAAAATCAGTCAGCCAGTTAGCAACAAAGAGTTAGCAGGGTTAAACCAAAGCACCTATTGCAAACCCTTTAAAAATATGCGTGACCTCGAGATATCTAAAAAATATAAAGTTATAGATGTGGTTGTAATTAATATCAAGTATGGTGAATGTATAGTGATGAAAACAATATATTTTAAATGTGTATTACTTCGGCGCTTTTTCAAGTATTTCAAAGAAGAAACCCGCACTGAAGAATTTAAAACGTTGCTAAACATGAGAGATGTGTTCCTTAGCAGTTTAGGGGTATCTGGAAAAACAACAAATATATGAAAGAATATTGAATACTGTTATGATAGCAAACCACAACTGTTGTTCTTGCATATTCAATGTTCATAGTGCAGAAGAACTATTTCATGTAAAGGATATAATAAGCTATCGATTGGAATTTCTTGAATCCTACAATCTAGCATCTTTCTATGAAAAATTTATGCAAGTTTTTAACTACCGTCGGTCGCTTTCGTGAGAAAGAGTTCTATGGTAGTGATGCTGATGACATTCACAAAGGCATTGAAGATGTTATAAGTGCAAAGTATAATATTAATTCACATAACACTCTACGCATAATGGAAATATTGTATTATCGTCCTGCTTATCTAATATATAGCATTTACTAAATATTATCTTAAAGAAATATTAATATAACTACAATTTGTTTTCTTTTTTGTCTCGATTTATGTATAACCCCCCTGCTTTATTCATCCAGGTAAACAATAGTGTTAGCTAAGTGTATTTTTTGTTTCTAACTTTCCTGCACATATGGTAAAAATAATTTGGCGGTTAAACTGTCTATAATCTGTTTTTGATCTGTTTCGAGCTGTTTCTGCTCTGTTTTGTGTTTTTTTAGGAAACTGGTACTGATTTTTATAAACCGATACCAATTTTAAGGAAATCAGTACCTATCGTTTAGGAATCAATTACACCACCCAATAGCTAAATATCCAGATCCTGGCGACGAAGGCGTTTCATCGATATTGCAATAGTTCAGCTTTATATCCTCCTTCCATGGAATTCATTTCGAACTTCTGGCTTCGTTGTTTTTTTCTACTTTGCTTCGGACCGTTCTGTATTGACTAAATGAATGAGCCAAGGTTGTCTACGTGCCCTAGCCATAAAATCAGAATACGAATGGTTGTGGTCTAAACTAAGAATGGAGGAATATAAATTATTTGTCAAGGTTACATGCTTGCTCGCATGTTTTTTTCTCAAGGTTAGTGCTTTTAAGGATGCAGATTTATAATAAAAGGCTTCATTGGGTGTGCCTGGTTTAGTAAATGGTAACTGTCTATTAGCAAAAATGACAAAAGTAGTACGCACTATATGAAGTGAAAGTAAAGAAAAAGTATTAAGTATAGAATAGAGAAGGAAGGGGCTGGAGGATAGGACTGGCTATAGAGGGGTAGCGGGGGAGGATAAAATATGTCCTAAAAATCGTGGTCTCCTGAATTTTTTAATGTCCCTAGTTTCCAATCGAAAATAAACTTTTTGAAAAGGTGATTGCGTTTTACAAGTGGCACTTTATCGCTTGCATTTATTATTTTACCAAAAATACGAAAATTGGTACCTAAACTGACCGATTCAAATTTGAAATGCACTACTTTTTATTATACTTCCGCACACTCGCAAAAAACACAATTTTCTGGGACATTCAAATGTTTAAAATCGATTGGGAAGACAAAAATGTTCTAATTTCAACACGAGAGTACGTGTACTTTAATTAAACTGCAACGAGAATTCAAAGCATAATGAGATAATTTCGCTTTCCCTATGGAAGCTTTAAGTGCGGGTACGAAGACGGTTTAATTATAACACATTGTCACGGATAAGTCTGCATTACTTGCCGAGGTCAAGTACCAAACTAATTTTTAGGCGTGCTAAATTATATATTTCCTATAATTTGGCGTATTCATTTATGCATTATTAGCAACTCGAGACAGCGAATTTCTTTACCTGTCTTAAAAATTTTACGTAAAATTGGATTGGCAATGCAACATGTAGAAACTCGTTTTACATGAAAATTAAATCTTATGACATTTACAAAGTTTACGTATCATTAAATACAATAGGGTTTTTAAAAATCGGTTAATATTCACAAACCATATATTCAAATAAATAATGTGTAGTTAAAAATAATTGTAAAACAAAACTGTGGATTTAGTTCCATGACACATCTAACACTTACTTCACCACATTCTCGTTTAGGTATTACTTAAGTTAAATGCATTTTTTTCTGAAACAAACAATATGTACAAAGTATAATTCAGAGTGATTTTATGGGACATTCAAATGTTTAAAATCGATTGGGAAGACAAAAATGTTCTAATTTCAACACGAGAGTACGTGTACTTTAATTAAACTGCAACGAGAATTCAAAGCATAATGAGATAATTTCGCTTTCCCTATGGAAGCTTTAAGTGCGGGTACGAAGACGGTTTAATTATAACACATTGTCACGGATAAGTCTGCATTACTTGCCGAGGTCAAGTACCAAACTAATTTTTAGGCGTGCTAAATTATATATTTCCTATAATTTGGCGTATTCATTTATGCATTATTAGCAACTCGAGACAGCGAATTTCTTTACCTGTCTTAAAAATTTTACGTAAAATTGGATTGGCAATGCAACATGTAGAAACTCGTTTTACATGAAAATTAAATCTTATGACATTTACAAAGTTTACGTATCATTAAATACAATAGGGTTTTTAAAAATCGGTTAATATTCACAAACCATATATTCAAATAAATAATGTGTAGTTAAAAATAATTGTAAAACAAAACTGTGGATTTAGTTCCATGACACATCTAACACTTACTTCACCACATTCTCGTTTAGGTATTACTTAAGTTAAATGCATTTTTTTCTGAAACAAACAATATGTACAAAGTATAATTCAGAGTGATTTTACAGTAAAATTTTGTTTAGAAATTGTATTATGCTACTACTTAATTCATGGACAAAAGCTAAATATCCAGATTTCAAAACCGCTATCATTTACATATCTGAATGAATTTGGACGAAATATATCAATTTTGATATTTTCATCACCTACGTTTAAAGTTCGGAAAATCTTTTAAATTCTATAAACTGCGTAATTCAGATTCAGTTCAATTGGCCGGTTACGGAGTTGAAATACTCGCTGTGGTATGCGAATCAAAATTTGAGTATTACTGCGTGGGGTTGTCGTTTTTTTCTGCTTTGCTTCGGAAGAAGAAATTTTTTTCATACTTTGGATTTCTGTTAGGTAAAGTATAATTCAGGGTGACTTTTGTGAAGATTAGCTCTTTCCCTTTTTATTCCACCAAAAAAAACCTTAATTAAGCCCGTAAATTATTTAAGTACTCACCGTTGAATATCGATAAGAATTAAATTAAGTAATAGAAATAATTATACCGTGATTCATAGTGATTCAAAATAATATCATTTATGATAAACAAAAATTAAAAAGATTTAAGAGATTGCCGTTAATTATAAATAGAAATTTTCTCTTTTTTATTCCGAAACTAAAACTTATTAAGTACTATAAATAGTTACACCCTTAATTTTATTTTTAATTATTAATATTAATTAATATTTATATTTATTATTATTATATTGCCCAAACTAACTTTTAAAAACAGTCGCATGTAAAGACTCATCAAAGGGGATAGGGTTCAAAATTTAGAAGAGACTATATTTATATGACAAAGTAAATTATTATTTTGTTGGATTATACTAAGATTTTGAATATTATAATTATAGGTAATGTGATTAATACACATTGAGTTATTGCCCATTTATATTTTATTATATCTAAATTATTCAAAGAAATTGAATTATAACTTTTAATTTGCATCAATATATGTGCCACACCCTGTACATAACAAAAATTCTTCAAATGTATATTTGGGCATGCGCTGAGAATACGCAAACATGTGACTTTTGATTACCAGCAAAAAGAAATACGCCATACATGTAAGTATAAATATGTTTGAATTTATTCGATATTATATTAACCATTTAAATTTTAGCTCAAATAATATTCCCTTTTGACATGCACACAAGTTGTCGCACATCATGTTTGTTACAAATATGGAAATTATGAACACAGCTATGAAAATATCAATGTCAACAATAAAGTACAAAGTCATAACACTCACATAAATGTCCTCCTTATCTTCTTGACTGATGATGAAGTTGATCGTAGAAAACAGCTCCTTCGTACTCCAACTCTGCTTCTTGAACATCCAAATTTGCTTCTAATTTAAAAACTCATACGTTTACGTAAGTTTCACTAATGTTTCTTCATATTGATGAAGCTTCATTTTCAGGATCATTACACTTATTATTTTTATTTCAAAATAAATTTTGAAATGCATGGATAGTTTGAAGGTTATTTTAAATTAAACACGCTTCCAATAAATAAAATGTATAATGATAATAACACGAAGAAAACACAATTAAATATCCATAACAAACGTAAACAAAACAAACTTAAAAAACAATGTCGAATCTGCAGAAATATTTTCACTCACTATCGATAACAACCGATTTTTATTTTAAAAGGTAAACTAATCTTAATTTATTATTATTTACCGACAAATGACTATCACTTGTTTTTAACACTGCCGATACTAAAACCGCACTTTGTTTTTATCGAAAGTGACGTTATTTTGTTTAAAATAATTTCAAGAAAAATTTGGCAACATCTTGCTTTAGCAAGCTGTTGGAACAGAGAAAAATTGAGAGAGCTACTAATCCTTCAGCACTTCTATTTATATGCAAAGCGTAGAAACCAAAATCTTCGATTGTTATCAACAGTTACCATCAATGTTTCCTCAATTCTGATTGGCTAAAGTATTTCTTAAATAACAATTTAACTTCAAAAGCTCATAGCTTAAAAACCTATCTTAAAACTAATAACATATTCGGAATCTACATAAATTTTCCTATAAATTAAATTCAAACACGAACTAATTCCTCCAATTATTAACCATGTTGATTTTCACATTGATTTATTGATTTTAAGCTAATTTTATGTACTTTACAGGCCTGGAATTGATTTCCACATGAATATGGGATGCTACTACATATAAATATTCATCTTTTACATGCCTAGGGCCAATTTGAAAGGAAAATTAATTGAAATTTTCAAACACCCTTAGAAACTAAATTTGGCAAAATAGTCACAAATATAGTGAATTGTAACTTGAAATTGAGGCTACTTGACTATTTTTACTTCTTATAATTTATTTTAAACAAATTGTCTCAATCTATAATAACTTTTACATAATTTTTGTGTGAGGAAATAACATAACCTCAAATTAACATTATAATTTTTAATGTATAATTTTACACTTTTAAGCACTATAAGTGTTTGTGAAAGTGTATATTCTTAATGTTTATGTCTCAATTTAATTTATTTTCACACTTTTATAGGTTTATAAGTTCTTCTAAGACTTGTGTCGAATTGTTGCAAATCACTAATTTAAGGTCTGTAAATGTTGATTAATCACAATAATTCCAGAACTGCTGGCTTGTTTATGTTTTATAGTTAATCACCAACGTATTTATTCTGTTTTTAAGTAATTTTAGCACTTATATACGTTTATCGCACTAACACGAACGTTTTCATGATTCTAGGCTGCGTACATTGGAATTGTGACATTGATATAAGCCTAAATCTAGTTTTTAACATTATTTTTGTAATCTACAGCTTGTACCTCATGTCATTAGGGAACATTATGTTTAAATAAACCTACTAACTAAATATGAACTTGATTTAATGCATAACGATAACTAACATACCCTATACTTAAATGTAATATGTTGTCGATTATAATTATTTTAACATTTTATTATGAATTATTTCAATGTTAATCAATCATTCTTATCTAATATTATATATAATGAAATATACACATATATATATATATATATATATATATATATATATATATATGAAACACTGTTGTTTATCCGGGCGTTGTCTCGCGTCTGCTGGTGATGTTCGAACTATATTAATTCAGTAATTGATTTAATATCAATTAAAACAAATTGTTACTCTGTCGCCTCGTCGTTAAAATTATTTAAGGGTTGAATTAACTAACAATATATTTAAGTGTTTTTCAAATTATTTTCTTAATGTAGCTCATCACTTTACTAGCTCATCATTCTTGAAGGGTTGAAGGATCCTAGGAATATTTTATCACAAATAATAGAAGTGAAAGAGAAGTTAAAAATATTAAACATTTTTTTTATTCTAACATTTAGTTACGTACACACATACATCCAGAAGAATGCCCTCAAAAAAAAATTTACTAACACTAAAAAAGAAATAGACTGCTAATAGAAGTATAAGACAAATTAAAAAATTTTTATTCCAACATTTATTTACGCACATCCAGAAGTATACCTTCAAAAAAGCTATGTAGTAACACTAAAAATTAAATACACTGCTAAACATCCAAATGTTCTACAGTATGAATCGTATTCGCACCTGCACATAATGTTTCCATAGGAAAAGCGAAATTGTCTTATTATGCTTTGAATTCTCGTTGCAGTTTAATTAAAGTACGCGTCTTCTCATATGTTGAAATTAAAAAAATTTGTTTTCCCAATTTATTTTGTATGATTTTGTGTTTGTAAATACAAGTGAATTGAATGGTGTGTACTAATTTAGTATGAATAAACACAAGGAGTTTCGGTTATCTGTAAACTAAAGGTAAGTCGGGTTTATAGAATAAATTTTGCAGAATGTAGGCAACGGGATTAATCTGTAAGTACATGAATCGAGTTGTAGAAAATATTCTTGGTATATAAGGGGATTACAGGTAGTTCTGAAGGTAAATGTAACTTTAGGTAAGGACGACAGGAGGTTTTGTGCGAGTGTGGGGATGTCGAGTAAATAGCTGTTCGGGACGAAATATAAATATAAGTGGGAGGATAATGTTCGAGACTATGATTTTATTCGGAGTCGTAACTGCCGTCGAAGATATTAGTGTTTTGGATCGTTAAGGGAGACTTATTGGTGTGGGAAGTAGTTAATTATTCGGGGCGTAACCAACGTTAAAATAACGTCTCCCAAAAACCCTTAGGTGCTTCTCGGGGCGTATAAAATCACCAAGAAGACCGTACTAATGGTCGTGTCTTACTATTTTGTGATAGGGGTTATTTGGAGCGTAACCACCGTCAAACTAAAGGCGTTTCGTCCTGACAAACTTTATGTACTCTCCGCAGGGAATGTAAACGTCGAGAAAACCGTACTACACGTGTGCGTGAATCAGAGTTCTGTTTGGAAATGCTAGGGTTGAATTATGACTGGTAACAGGGACAGAAATCATCAGGCAGTCTGAATTAGGTCGACAGGTAGTTATAATTCTGATTGGAATTCAGGTAAATTGGAATTAATAATAATCAGGGCAATGTTTGAGATGCTGATTCTAATAATATCAGGAATATTAAGAGAATGAAAATATAAGTGAAGCTGGATGGGAGGCCTACTGGTATTTATAGGGGAAGTTTGTATGGAGTGGGAAGAAGTAAACAACGTGCCATTTATGAATAATGATAATACAGTTGTGGAATGAAATAGGAATAGGATCATTATACCTTAGCTGCTTGTTTGTACACTCCTGATAAATCATCATCTTTCTGTTGAAATGATGTTGTTAGAAGAATAACCTTGATCTTGTCTTTTTATTTTTATTTCTACTATTAAAACATTATTTTGACAGCGCCAACAACACAATATTAAATTATTATTATTATTCATATTGTTACTGCAACTATGCGGGGTATCCATATATAACGGTGAACAGTGTGTTTTGATCGTTTCAGAAATTATTTTATTGATGCTTCCATTCTACTTAGATAACGACTTTACTTGTTTAATATTGCATTATGACTAAACTCTGTTTAAGAAATGATTCCGGTTAATTTACATATGGTGGGGTTGCAGCCCTACTATTAAAAACAAAATGTTATGTTTGTTGTGTTTTTCCAGCTGCCTCTAAACTACTAAGGAACATATCTTTGATCTTTAGCAACGATTTAAATCCTTCAATGAGGGTTTCTTCTCAAAAAAGCGCCGAGGTAATATACATTTAAAATCACTATACGATCACCATACTTAGTATTAATTACAGCCACATCTATCGCTTCAAACTTTTTAGATATCTCGAGGTGACGTACATTTTTAAAAGAACCCTAGTAATTCGATGGTTAATAAGTACAAGTTGCTAACTGGCTGACTAATTTCAACACGCCACACTGCAGTTTATATTAGAAAAATGTGTCTTTGACTTTGAGTACCTACCTACTAGAACAAGTTTCAACTTGTCAGATACTCACCTTGACCTATTTTTATAAAACTATTTGACCTTGACTCAATTTAGCTAATAGAAGAACCATTTAACCTTGATCTATTTTTTAGCATAGACTACAACCTGCCATTCTTCTTATTTCCACGAACTGATTATATGTTTAGATTTCTAAGAATTGTAACATGACACCCCTGCAGGTCAACAAACTTTCATCCTTGAGAATTCTATTTTTAGATTTCTAACAATTATGATCTTGTATAGCTTGAAATTTAAATTTCCCACCAGAGGGCGAGTGGTCTTGAACTGGTCCAAAACCGTTTCTATATGACTACTTTCTTAGCAATTATAGTACCATTTCATACTGCAAATAATTTAATTTGAAGTACTTAAAATGCATACCTTTTTTGGTTTTTTTATGTATACACAAAGTTATACAAATCTAATCGTTTCGATAACACTTACAGTTATCTTCATCAGTCGTAATACTATTTTTTAAAATTGTTTAATATGTTGAAACAATTTTATGATCAAATTTCAAGATTTGTTTTTAATTGTACCAGAGCTCAAAGTTTGAGTTAAGCTTTTTTACAGATAGTACAGTAGCCAATATGTAAAGACTAATTCAGCGTTTTGCAATTATTCTAATAATACATGTATCGGACAGTTCATATCCATTACCTCTGTTCAAGTTGTTAGGCGGTTTCAGGATTTCAATAGTTTCTCGAATCTTCCTTGCATACCAATTCCTGTGGTTAACCAGAATTATTGTGTTTTCAAATTTTATATTGTGCAGTGTTTAAGGCATGTTGAGCAATCGCTGATTTAGTAAGATGAAGTAGACGTAAGTGCCTTTTGTGTTCTGTTAACCTGGTGCGCATGCTTCTTCCAGTTTTACCAATGTATACTTTACCACAAGAGCATGGTACTTCGTAACCACCACATGTATGTAATGGTATTTGGTCTTTAGCAGAATTCAGAAGATTTTGAATTTTAACACTGCTTTTGTAAGTTACTTCAAATTATGCTTTTGTAATATTTTTATTTAAACATGTCTAACTACATTACTCTTCTTAGTCAATGATGAGTATTATCAACAGTTAAATGGGGTAGCTATGTGATCTCCTATTTTTTCATCGATTGGAATTAATATTTCTGCTCTAAATAACGCACTCAAGAAACCAAAACTTTGACTTAGATATGTTAATGACATTTTTGCTATCTGACCTTTTGGGAAGAATTACTAGTGTTCCAAAACCATTTAAACAATCAACATACAAACATTAAATTTAAAATGGAAAAAGACAAGGATGGTTGTTTTCCATTCCTTCATGTTCTAATTGAAAGAAAACCAAATGGAAGCCTAACACATTTCATATATCGTAAGCCAACTCATACAGATCATTATGTTATTGCTTCATCACACCATCATCCCTCACAAAAGTTTAGTACGATACGAACTTTGTACAACCGTGCCACAAAGATTTGTCATCCAGATAAACTACAACATGAATTAAACCATCTTTAAAAGGTCTCCATAAATAATGGCTTCAACAAACAACAAATTAAATGTCATTTCAACCCAGACAAACGACACGTACGGATGATAAATCTACAACAAATAAGTTTACAATTTTACTTTTCCTTGCAAATACAACGAATACAATTGGTAAAATATTACAAAAGCATAATATAAAAGTAGCTTACAAAAGCAGTATTAAAATTCTAAATCTGAATTCTGCTAAAGACGAAATACCATTATATACATGTGGTGTTTACGAAATGCCATACTTGTGGTAGTCTACATTGATGGAACTGGAAGAAGCATTAGCATCAGGTTAACACAAGATAAAAGGCTTACGTTTACTTTATCCTACTAAATTAGCAATTGCTCAACATCCCTTAAACACTCTGCGCAATATAAAATTTGAACACACAATAACTCTGGCTAACGATAGGAATTGGTATACAAGGAAGATTCGAGAAGCTATTGAAATTCTGAACAGAGATAATGGATATGACTGTGTCTGGATGTCCATTTTTAAGAACAGTGATTTAATTCTCTAATTACCTTGTTAATGTTTGTCATTTTGATGTTACCTTATCAACATTTGTCACTTTCAGATTACGGCAGACGAAGGGCAGAGTATCTGTCTGAAAACTTGAGATTAAATAATAAATATTCACACCACTTTTCTCAAATAGTGTTATTTACTAAGGTACAACGCTTTGTTTGCATTACTACAGTCATATGTTGCGTACTTCAAATCATTTTACTGATTTATATGATTTAGGAAAGCTTTTATCAACAGTAAAAACACAAAAGCTTCTATGTTATCGGGTGAATTTCTCTTTGTAACGACAGAATTTTGCCAATCAGTAATTTTACGAGAAAAACTGTTTTTCGAGTAAAAATACTGATGGAAAAATTTTGAGTTTAAAAGAAATTTATCCTTAAAATAAAAGCTAGAGTGTTTTTTGGCAAGATAAATTAACGACAGAATATATGAATGGATTTTGTATGTTTCAATATCAGCAAAACTTTATAATTATAACTGACAGAACAAACATTAAAGTGACGTACCGACGGACGGCTACTAGATGTAGTCTCATTATGGCGGTTTTATCGGTGATAAAAAAGGATGCACCATTTTATCGCTGTAAAACTGAAAAAAACGTCATCATTAAATGGCACATCTTATATTGGAGTTAATTTATCAAAAATAATTTTTTTATGATTCATTTTAAACCTTTTAAGATTATTTTATTACACTTTTTTTGGTCTCTTATTAAAGGATATTTTACACTGCAATATTCCCTCGTTAGAACTTTCATATCTCAATTAGTGGATTCTGAATAAATGTAAAAACTCTAAGTTTAATAATGTAATGAATTAAATGTTAAGCATTTATTTCTCTATCCCTAATAAACCATTAAAACATTATAATATACAGGGTCCTTCATTTCAGCTTCCGTCTTTGGTAGCTTCGTTATTATTTAACTTAAAGTTTTAATATTTTGCACACTTTATCTGTGACCTATGGAGCATTTTAGGAAAATGTGATTGATTATAAAGGGAGGTCAAAAACAGTGTGACGTCATAATGGCATACCTTATATTTTTTTGCACATTTAATTGATTCCATGATTGTCTACATAACCCTAAAATTGTGTAGAAATCGGTTGAATAACATCGACAAAAAATTGTTACAAAAATCAGCTGTACACCACTGGGTTTAAAAATGGTTAAAAATACACATATTGGCTCGTTTTCAGAGAATAAGCCAGGAAAACATTAAGTGAGGTTTAGTAATCAAGCTGACCAAATTTGGGGAATCTAAATTATACATGGTGTTCAAAATTTACTGTCAAACTTTTGAGAATGTAAAGATCTTTTTCTTTCTTATTTTAAATATAACACCCTGTATAATTTGATGGCATTCCATGCGTAATTAAAAAACACAACTTTTTTTAAAATATGTCCCTATCAAAATTCCTAGCGCTTTAAAAGATATACGCCAAAAACGCGTTTTATCAACTATTTCATTAGCAATTTTAATAAAACAAAAAACTAAGGTGGCTGTTAAATCAATCTAATGTCATAAGTGCTATTTTGACAAGTATTGCATGACGTTTGTTACTATTGTAAGATCTCGTTTAAAGTAATTTGCTTCTAATTGTGCCTTTTATAATGAATTACACCAGGGAAGAGCTTGAGGATGTGATTTTCATATTGGGATAGTCCCAAAAGAACTGTTTTTTGGCGAGTCGGCTTTATGCAGAGCATTATCCAGAACGACGGCATCCTGACAAGCGTAGTTTGTAGAATTTATTGGAGAGATTCATGCAAACGGGAAAAGTATAATACCTCAAACCAGTTCGAAATAAACGGGTTCGAACAGAAGAAAAGGAATTGGATATTCAAGCAGATCGATAGACAACATAGATGGTCTATTAAAATGTGGGGAGGTCATTGGACACCATGCCATTAGGACGCACTTTTTCAACGGTCATTTAAATGGGGACATGTATCTAGACTTTTTACAAAAGCAGTTGCCCCGTTTGGGTCAAAATTTACCGATAGAAATAAGAAATGCAATGTGGCTGCAACATGATGGAGCTCCAGCACATTAATCACTGCAAGTCAGGAATCATCTGGATAGAGCCTTTACAAATCGCTGGATTGGCCGCCACGGTCACCGGACTTGACTAAGTTATACATTTTTTGTGGGGCTACGTTAAGGAAACTTTTAAACCATGAATCTGGTTA
>JARFJB010001119.1:1505000-1562500 GCA_036346205.1 Vesta saturnalis | reverse complement strand
TCTACTTTATAAGATTTTCGAAAAGAACTGCACCTTGCGCAAGGCAGTAACCCAATCTGTGATATAATTCAGTTCGGGTGTTTTCTAACATGTCACTGGTCAAATTTTTCAAAAGTTAGTTTATGTCAAAATATTACTTTCGTAAAGAGCATATTGATCACCAAATTTGAAAAAAATATTTAAAGACGTTTTTGATTTATGGCAAGTTTCTAATTTTCTTTAAGGGTTCATGTACCTATATCAAAATTTATCATTTAACGAGAACTCTCTGGGGTAGAGCGTTGTCGGGTTAATGTAGCAATACCCGGTATATATATATATATATATATATATATATATATATATATATATATATATATATATATATATATATATATACAGGGTGTCCAGTTTAAGATGAATGGAGGTTTATTCGAGCATTTGATTAATTAATAGTAAAATTCAGTATAATATTAAATTTTATTTTTTGTTGTTTTTTGTCACTTTTATTATTATGATTTATGTTAATAATCAATAATATTGTTCTCAATAGTTAGTTTAATTTGTAGATTAATTTTCATTTAATTAAAATACATAATATGTCAAGGTTGCTTTGATATAAATTTAATTGTGTAATTTGACACTTTCTCATTGGCAGATTATAAACATATGATATATGGTTGAAAAGCATTTTTATGAAGAATTCAAAAATGCAAAAATCCAATATGGCGTCCATAAGAAAATCGAAAGTTGCGTGCATTATCTCAAAATCTAGTAGGCCTAGGTTTTTTTCAAAATCATTTTTGAAATCCTCGCTACCTGTTACCCCCATCCTGCAAAAATCGTGGATGTATCTCTTGCAAGAAACAAGATGTAGCGATTTTTAGAAAACGCATATTTTCAGTTATCACCCTGTATCTAGTAAATGGAAGGGATTTTTTGACATGTAACCATGGTTACTTCTTGGGCATATAATGACGCAACTTTTTCTCCATTTAACCATCTTCGTATCTCTAACGGTTTCCAATATCCCCATGCATTTCATCTTAAACTGGACACCCTGTATATATATATCTTGAATTCACGTTGATCAGGTATGACATATTGTTACCTCTACGTATTTAATTACACATTAAAATTAAGTTGAAATTGGTAAAGCGATTTCGAAAACCAAGATCTTCATATTACTTTATATTCAGGCGAATGTTAACCAAAAATTCGTATATGCTCGTATGTGAACGCTGAAAAGCAATTTATGCTTATTCCTTTCTCTATAACCTGATTAAAGCCAGGGTAAGTTTTAAAAGATAACAAATTTCGTTGGGGCAGATTCTATCCACCTGCTATTCGACTGCCTAATTACGCCTCGTGAAGCCAACATTCATACCTGCAGAAGCTGTGTTAAGCTAAGTGCTAAAACTTCTTTATTTAATGGTTATTAAGAGCATAGTGCAAAGAGCTCAAGTCGTAAATCGTAATAATTATTTACGATGTAAGTATCGTAATTTTCATATTACGATACGCGATATGGAAAATTGTCAAACGAATCAGAAGTAACATATGGTTCCAGCTGTGTTTAACATTGCATTTCATTCAATTGCACGTTGTTTCAATTTTAGACTCTAGTTAAACTTTTTTGATATCATAATCAAATAACAAAAGGGGATATTTATAACCTATTGTGAGGAAAACTGCATTGGGTAGGGCAAATAAAAGAAAATCGAATACTGTTACAGATCAGCGCAACTAAATAGTATTTTACGTTATAAGTTCGGTAAAAAAGATATTACGTACGAACAAATAATTAATTCGGACCAGGCGAAGCCTGTTTTCGTTATGAACGTTATGAAATAGGTTGCATACTTACCCTAATAATTTATAATTAAAAATATTTCATTTCTTTTAATTTTTTACGTTAGCATCTAGATGTCTATTAACCTCCCTCTGACAAAAAAGTTTTAAACGTCTGTTGACATAGATCATTTTTTCAAAATGTTGCTTATTTTCATAATGAACTTCTTATAGAAGAGGTTACATAATTATCCTTAAAAAAGGTTATTAAAATTATTTCATTTCTTTTAATTTCCATTTTGTAGGTTGAAAGGTCGTGGGGATCGGCTATTAGCACAATTGCCGTTTATTTTCCATCCCGTTTAATTATTTTGCTGCTCACTCAACGTTATTGGTACGACAGTGGCTGATAGTTTAGGAAAAGGGTGGATAGGAAGACTTGGATCAATAGATTTTCCTGCTAGATCAACTGACCTTACATCTATCGATTTTTTACCTTCCAACCACATATACATATGTAGGTATAGAAGTTTATGCAATGGACTAGCGTTAATCGACTTATTACCTCATTTTACAACGTTTGACGAAATTTCACGAAGATCGGCCATGATGTGTGCGTACGTGAACGTGTGCGTGTGCGTGTGCGTGTGCGTGTGCGTGTGCGTGTGCGTGTGCGTGTGCGTGTGCGTGTGCGTGTGCGTGTGCGTGTGCGTGTGCGTGTGCGTGTGCGTGTGCGTGTGCGTGTGCGTGTGCGTGTGCGTGTGCGTGTGCGTTTGCGTGTGCGTGTGCGTGTGCGTGTGTGTGCGTGTGCGTGTGGTGTGCGTATGCGTGTGCGTGTGCGTGATTTACTTCTTGGGCTATAATGTTTTTGCTTAATGGATTTTTTCCTTTGACAAAATCCCGATCGGGATAGTCCTTACTGGGGGTCTGGCGGACGTAAATATATTATAGGAGGTTCATTGAGATTTAATGACAAGAGCAAGGCTGGGTTTCAGGATAACTGATCATACTATACATCCTGCTACGGCGGCGTTTTTTGCATAGACAAAAAGGAAAATGTATGGAGGCAAATATTTAACCGTCAGTAATACAGGATAATTTTAGAATAATCTCTAAGATTAGCATCTGATCTGGCGATCAGGGAAAATCGTAATGTCACCTGCACAGGTGACAAAAAATTATCATGCAATAAAATTGATTTGTGCAGTTTCTCCTTCTGAAATTGCAACGCGGCATTTTTGGCAGTTGTTACTTGTATTAAAATTTTTGTTTTTTGGTTCTTATTTTTAAATTTATTTACATTATTTAGTGTTTGTTTAGGCATATTTTAACATGTTTTCTCTTGATGTTTAAACTTAGTATATGTTTCTATTAGTATTAGACGTCATGTCTGATCGCACAGTATATGTTTAATCGCAGGCCATTAGAATATCCGTTCACATTGCGTTCGTGTATTGAGTTGTCTCTGCGAAGGTACGTAATTATCTTCTTTTCCTTCTAATATTAATTTAGTGTAATATGAAAAACTTTAACTCCCGTAAATGAAGTGATATGGTAATTAACAAATTCGCAAATACCTGTAGTCTAATATCGTATTGAAGATAGCTTAAGAAAACATTACGTTTAGTTGTGTACAAAGTGGCGATTTTATATACACTTTGCTCTGAAATGCAGTTGTTGTGTAGAATGGCACGTTTTGATTTTACGTATCATTAAATCTTGGAACAAAAGCTGATAAAAAATAATGTTCATTTACCTTTACATTTTTATTTTATCGTATCATGAAGAAGATAACACATTCCGCAGAGTAGTACACAATCCAGTACTTATGCAACAAGACCATTGCAATTAGTACAACCATTGAGTAAAAAATCATAAGTTTTCAGTCAACGGTACAACTCACCTGTTAGGTAGGAAAACTGTAAGTATATATCCTTTTTTTGCAAATAACATTTTATTAAGTGGACAATTATATGATAATAATTATATTATTTTATAAATGTTAGAGTAAAGCGAGTTTTGTCAATGTTCAATAAATTTAAATACGGTGTTAAATTGTTCGGTTGAAAAAATTCACATTCAATGTAAAACATCGAAAACGTACAATTGAAACTAATACCACAGTAATATTATACTGTGCTAATACTACAAACATTAGAAAACTGTAAAATTATTATAAAATAATGTTGTCTCATTTTCTAATACTTGTTGCTAATAAAATAATTCACAAGTATTTATTTAGTGAAAATACTATTAATTAAACAGTTAAAATACATCTTCCGTCGTACTGATGCATTTGATATAAATAAGTTGGCTTTGCATTTTGTTTACCTACCTGTCATTGATTGTTGTCCATATTACGTTTGTTTGGTGATCTTTGAGTTAATTACATTTTGTATTTACCTAAAAACAATACGTTAGGAGTAAATTTTTCAAAATAATGAAAAATTCGATATACTGACGTGTTACATTTTGTGTCAACGTAATTGTTCTGAAGCCGAAATAATGTATTTAAACAAATATCCAGAAAGGCGTCTACCTCACAAAAGAACTTTTCGCACATTAGCAGTTAATCTAAAAGAATATGGTGCGTTCGAAAAACCTGTAAAATGTCGCAAAAAACCTTGCAATGAAGAAAAAGCCAATACTGTTTTATTAGCTGTAACGGAAAATCCAGAGGTTTCTACTAGGAAAATTGAAGAGGCAACTGGCATAGCCCATTCCACAGCTCATTATGTTCTAAAGAAGGAGAAAGTACATCCATATAAATTTAGAATTTGCCAAGGACTTCGATCAGGTGACCCAGAAAGACGTAGAATATTTTGCGAATGGTATACACGTCAATCTCAAGACAATAAATATTTTCCGTATAAAATAATATGGTCCGATGAAAGTATGGTTAATAATAATGGAATTTTTAATCGTAGAAATGCTCATTATTGGGCAAGAGTAAATCCACGTCTGTACAAAACGGCCAAACACCAACACCGTTTCGGATTTAATATGTGGGCTGCTATATTCGGTACTCGAATTATAGGTCCTTTCATTTACCACGAGTCCTTAAATTCTGAACGTTATCAAATTTTACTCCAAAATGAATTAGAGATAGCTTTGAATGATTTGCCTTTCCAAGAAGTTGAAGGTTGTTTATGCAGGACGGTGTACCAGTACGTAATTCCAGAGTGATGCAATGAAAATGTACTGTGGCCAGCCCGTTCTCCAGATATAACACCTTTGGATTTTTTTCTTTGGGGATACATTAAAAATTACATTTATGGAAACGATATTGAAAACGAAGAAATTTTACAAAGATTAGTTCTCGAAGCGTTTGCTAGCATTACTCCTCAAATGCTGAAAAATGTTTTAGATGCTACAGTTAGAAGATGCTATTTATGTTTAGAGAATAACGGGAATCTTTTTGAACATCTTTTGTGAGTGTATTAACCTTTAAAATAAATTTGTTTTTTATTTGTCTATCATTTGAAATTACAAAACATAATTTTATAATAATTTTACGGTTTTCTAATGTTTCTAGTATTAGTTTTAACTGTACGTTTTCGATGTTTTAAATTGAATATGAATTTTCTCATCCGAAACGTATAAAAAATATAAAGTGTGATATATCGTTGAATTCAGAATCAAGGAGAGAATTTAAATATGGCAAAAATAATTTTTTCGTGTATTTAAAAAAATAAACGTTGTATCAAAAATTGAATAACATCATTAAGTAGAGCTGGAAAAGTGGCAATGAAAATGTGCTCTTCTTTTTTGATGGCTCTTCAAATAAGGTCAGAAAAAAATAAAAACGAAAATCAGAATATTCAATTTTTTTTCAAATATCTAAAAAACTAAAAAGATATTCGAGTTCTACAAACATCATAAATACATACTCTCAAATGCGTAAGTTTTGTTCCATTTAACCGATCTTCCATCTCTTACCGTTTTCGAGATCCCCGTAGTGGGCATCCTTAGCTTGGACACAGTGTATATTCATATACTATAACTATAACTTATCTAACAAGGTACTTCTTCTTACAATCAAAAAGTTTCCATGTTTGCATGGGCGTAACTGGACTGACTAATGTCATCTCACAGCGCGGAATGTGTTCTTTTTAAACTCTTTGCTAGCGTAACACATCAGAGGTGAAGGAAAGTCACTTTCTGGCCACACCTGATACCTATATACGGCCATCGAATAAAAAATATTACATATTTGAACGAGATCAATTTCACTGAGATAATTAATGATATCTAAACTAAAACCAGCAAATATTTAAGTTAATATATTAATTGCTCACGGAACATTCTCAAGTTTCCATTGTTATAGCGTCTTTTGAATTGCAAGTACAACTAGTTTGCAGAAAGATGTTTCAATTGTACTTGATAGTTTGTGAAACCGCAAAACCCGCATTCGAATTAAGTTGGAGAAATACGTTCCATAAAAATACAAATTTGCTAACATTTGAACGTTTGAAAGTTAGTGGTTTACCATACTATGAAAGCAACTCGTACTTGTACAATATTAATTGTTTTAGTAATGGAGTAGACGTTATGTTTATTGTGAGGAATAGCTTAAACCACAAAAGACGACGGTATGGCAGTTGAACAATTTCATTGGTTTTCCGAATTTACGCAATTAATAATTTGGGTTAAAACAAAACAATTTTATTGTCTAACAAAGTTTAATAGTGTAATACAATTTGTGTTAGTTGTGATTGTAAATCTAATTACAAACATTCACTGTCTATAAAATTGTTTTGTTGTAAAAAAATAACTAATAAGGTATAAATTTAATAAAAGCACGTCGTACATTAGTAATGAAAATACTGTATTCTTTTGAATAATAATATTTTTTTGCAAAATTAGTTAGTATAGAATTCTTGTTCCATTTTATATTAGCAAAGGATATACAGGGTAGGTGTCTACTGCGTGGACGGAGGATTTCTCCTTAACTATTAGACATATCAAAACCAATTTTGGTGTGGTAATACACGATCGTTGGGCCCACATTCTAAAAATATATCGGTATATACAGGGTGATTGACAAAAGTATGCCAACCCAAACTTGTTTTTTTTAATGGAACGCCCTGTATATTTTTGCATGTTTGGATTCACTGTTACATTTAGAATAAATGTGTACAAGTTTGTATCTGCAAGTTTGTTCTGCAGATATCGTCACTTTAGTGCCAAAATTGGGTTAACTTTGGAACCACGATACGAGCGTTGTCACCACGATTATGTAAATCTGTTTATACCACGGACTATTAATAATAGTCTATTAACAAACTGGGAAATTTTCGAAAACATGTAAAACTATACAGAATGATAACTTACGGGAAATATAATTTTTCTCAATTTTTTTCAAATGCAACACTGTATATTTTTCCACATTTCGATTCCCCCTGAAAAGTAGATACTAATTAATAATATGTTTCATAGCCATACGACGGACCCTTCTTGAGGTATTGACGCTTTATTTGAAAATATTGACATACAGAAGAACAAATAAAACAAAATCTAGAGCAAATAAGAGAATACGAATGGCAAATAAATTCTTTAACTGATAAGAAAACTTAATTAATAACTGAACAATAAAATAATTCTCTACACCTAGAAATAAGTTGAACAAGTAAACATAAACGAGTAAAACCATAAATTCAAAATCCTGACCACGCCTAGCTAAACACTTTGCAATTCGCTCGGTAAACGAAAGATTCACTTGCAACAACATTAGAGGCGAAATGGATTGATACGGAGTTATAATTCTATTTTTCATATCTTCGCTTGTGGTGGGAGGATGTTGGTAAACTTTTTCTTTATCGTAGCCCCAAAGGAAAAAATCAAGGGGCGTAAGATCCGTTGATCTGGCTGGGCAGTTTTGCACACCACTTCGTCCTATCCACCTCATCGGATAATTTCTATCGAGATATTGCCTAACGTTGATTGCACAGTGTGGAGGGGCGCCATCCAGTTGAAACCACGAATATTATCTACCTTTATATTTTCCAAAAGCTCGGGGAAATCATTTACCAAAAACTGTAAATATCTTTCTCATCAAAATTAATTATACCTCCCCACACATTAACTGACCATCGATGCTGGTGATCAACAACTCTTAAGATGTGTGGATTAATATCTGAATAGTGATGATAGTTATGTGTATTAATATTGCCATCATTGTGAAAAGTTACCTCATCCGTAAATAAAATGTTATTAATAAAATTGGGTTCTTCATTGACTTTAGTCATTACCCATTGGTAGAAAGATTCACGATTTTGAAAATCTATTTCACTTAAAGCTTGATGTTGCTCGATATGATAAGGATGCAATTTTTTTCTTTAATAAAGCTGCGAACTGTATTTCTATGGTACTGATTTGCAGATTTGCTATAAGAGATGCCACAACTTGAAACTAAATTTCTTCATTTGGGCTTGTTTTTGCGTGCTTGAGATAACACACACTTCCAGAATTTATAAATATCTCAACTAAATTCATAAACGATTCTTTCCGCGGCTGTCTTCTCCCCGAGTCTCGTTCACAGTACAAACGGGTAGCCAGTAAAGCATTTGTTTGAGGTTCGCCGTACATAAACATCATATCGACCATTTCTTCTTTGGTAAAATTCATTTTATACAAAAATTGATAAAACGACAATCCAAAAACACACAAACTAATGGAACAATATTTTAATGATTATACAAACGTCAAAACGATAGATACAATTGTTCCTCTTTATTACGAGCGGCTAGCCTACCTGATTTGTTTTATTGAATTCTATTGTCACAGTAAATTTGTATTTTAGAATATTTTTACGTAAAAGCGTCAATATCTCAAGAAGGGTCCGTCTTATGGCTATTAAACCTATATCAATTAGTATCCACTTTTCACGCGAAATCGAGATGTGAAAAATTATACAGGGTGTTGCATTTGAAAAAATTGAGAAAAATTACATTTCCAGTTTGTTTATTAATAGAATATTATTAATAGTCGGTGGTATAAACACATTTACAAAATGATGTGACAACGCTCGCATCCGAGTTCCAATGTTAACTCTATTTTGGTACTGAAGTGACGATATCTGCAGAACGGTTCGTGATACAGATACAAACTTCTACACTTTTATTCTAAATGTAACAGTGAATCCAAAAATGCAAAAATATACAGAGCGCTCCATTTAAAAAACACAGGTTTGGGTTGGCATATTTTTGTCAATCACCCTGTATATACCTAAATATTTTTGGAATGTAGGTCCAATGATCGTGTATTATCACACCAAAATTGGTTTTGATATCTCTAATAGTTAAGGAGCAATCCTCCGTCCACGCAGTAGATATCCACCCGGTATAAGGGAAAAAGTTAATTAGTCAAGATATGGGTATTTTCAAACACCGAACTTGTAGAGTTGCGGTTACACGGCCAGCTTGGCATTTGGGAGGCAATGGGTTCGATTCCCGTTACCTTCTACCCTGTATGAGGTTTTTTCAGGGGGTTTTCGTCATACACTTGTAGCGACATGGTCACTGTGTATACGCACACCACGCGTGGCTATTTACGCGAATGCTGGGGTAGTATCTTCCCCATCAGAACTCTAACTTCGTTGCTTCCGATCCTATCCTAACCACACCCATCCCTTAATCCCACCATGCATATATACGTAATACACGTGTGTATGCTGGGAATCCGTGATTGTGGCTGAAGGACCTTGGAAAGCTCAAGCATCCCGCCTTCCCCTTGCGAAGGTAATGAAATACATGGCCTTTTCCTTTTCCTGTTTTCAAACATTCATTTTTTCTCTTACATTACATATATAAAATAAGTAAGTTTTGTTCCTTATTTCCATCTAATCTAATCTGATTTAATGTAAAAATATTGTGCACAAATTATGAAATTGAAAAAAAAAAATATTGTTTGCATCTTTTTTGCTTAACATAATCTTTAATTTAACAAAATCTTCAGTTGTTTGTATCATACATTTCGACGAGTGATTTATTATAAGGAAATACACTGTTCTTCGATAAGACAAATTTGTTTTAACGGTTACCATAAAATGCCCAAAATTATATCAAAATACAGTACCCACTGTTTTTCCAAATCTGTCAAAATATTTTATGAAACGTGCTAGCGTTAACAGAAAAACACCCAAACAAAGATTAATCGAACGGTGGAAAAAATTCAGAAGGAAATTGGGAATTTGGAAGGTAATTATCAAGAAAATATCAAATATCTTATCATTCGCAATAATAGAAACAGAAACCAGTATTTGCTTGCGACATACCTCCGAAATTCCAAAAGTTATTGAACGTGTATTATAGACGATAAACTGAAAGGTAAAATTTTGTATAAATATGTTATCTTAATTAAAGGCGAAAGCGTTGAAAGGAATAAAATATAGGTTGATTCAAATAACGTTGGGTATGACTCATTCTAAAAATTACACGAACTAAAATTTAGGCAACGTAAGTTAATATTTTTATCGGCAGATGTCTCCACATAAATTTCTATAAAATGTCAAAGAAGTTGAAAATTATTGAACGTTTTTAATGTCTTAAAATAGAAGAATTGTCCATTATATCCACTTATTTTATTGAATAGTGAATTGTTATAATTTAAGACATGGTTTGATTATAATTACATACTATCATAATACATAACTTATATATTTGTAAGTAAACAAATACTTTTTCTGCTCATTATAAATTAAATCATTTCAGGTGGAAAAATTGATAAAAATTGCAATTAGTTTGTTATTCTCAAGATTTATAACAACCCTTCTATAGAAGTATAATTATTGCTTTGTAATCGACATAATTCTTGTAGATACTTTCCGATAACATAAATATCGATACATTTGTGATTATTTCATTCTTGTACAAGAAAGTGTGTACAGTGTAAAGTAGTTCGAAGTTCAACGAAATTATAGATATTTTACATTTTAATTTAGCACATAGTTTAAATAGATTTCATATTGCTCGAAGTTAAATGTAAAGCAATTTACATAAATCAGTACACCTATGGTAAAGTTATCAATATGTTATGTAAAAATTAGTTTTTCAATTTTCCACTACTCTAACATAGACACTTCGCACTGTTTAATGCATTTCTTTCAATATTTCCTTTCAATTCGTTGCAAGAATTCCATTCATACGTCTTTTACATGGTCATCGTTAAATTTGGAATTATGTCTTTCTATATTTTTGTTGTAGTGTTCTTTGCAGTTTGCCCACACCAGTTTAATTGGATTAAATTGACAGTGATTTGGTGGTAACCGTAATATTCTGTGTCCACACTTGTGTGCTGTTACATCTATTTCGTACACATTTGATATCACATTATCTGAAACTAATTGCAGTAATTCTTTTTTAAACATGCTAAGTTCATAAGCTATGTTGTGCTTTAATAGCACATTACATATTTCTTCCATTACAATTAAAAATGGTTATTTTAAGTTTGCAAATAAATTATTTTCAAACCATTTCGTAAACAACTCCGCACACATATCTCCATGATAGTCCGCCATTTGTGACTTTGTAGAAAATAAAAGTGAAGCATCGGAAATAAATCCATCTTCATTACCTGCATGAACAACTATAAATCTAAAAAATACAGTTATTTTATTAGGAATTATAATGTAATAACTAAATTACAAAAAACCTTTTTCCTTCACTCATTGGCTTCTTCTTCACGATTTCCTTTATCATGCCAGCTTCTTTTGTGCGATCTTCGGGTGAAACTCCCAGTTTCATCTAAGAATACAGGATTGTATAATTTTCCTCTTTATTTTTATAATATTCTCTTAAAAATCGTACACAATTGGCAGCAATATGTCCAGTAAATCTCTCCTATCATCATCTACTTTAGATGAAAATCCAATGGAATGTAAAAGACGTCTTAAACTTAATCCACTGAAATCGAAAACTTTACTATTTTTTAATTATTTTTGTAATGATGCCGGCGTAACGTGTATATCTACAAAAACAGGTGTAGTATTTAACCCCAATTGGTGTTTGTTTAAGGTTAGAGTGGTATTAATATTTATTCTCACATGTTTTAGAAGTTATTATTTATTGCACACATTAACAATGATGTACTTAACGACAAGAGTATATGTTTACAATCTGTTTATAATCTGTTTATAAACTGTTCTAGTTTTACATAGTTACTTCTATTTATAATAGTGAAAAGTGTGTTGATAAGAATGCATGACTTTACAATTCCTTTAGTACATTGGTCTATCTATATTGAAATAACTGTTATTGCATACTAAGTAATTTAACTAGTTTAACTTTTAGATGTGTTTTACTTATTCTATCGAAATTGAAATGAAATTGAATGTTTCGTAATTGCATCACACCTTCCCCTTTTAGGAGAATGATCCTTGCTATGGCCACTTGCGAGGGCATTCTCGAATAAAGGAAAATATTTGATTTGAATTAAGAAGATTACGTAGTTAAATACATAAAATAATTACAAGTACATGTCTTAGGTATAAAATAACTAACTAACTACAAGTATCCATCCCTTCTTAAGGAGAATAGGACATTATTAAGGTACATTATCTATTTCTACTCACACTCTTAAAACTATACTTATGTTCTAACATACTACTTTGACATATATTTTCGTATTCGATTTTTGTGTACTGTCAACTGTCTTCCGTCTACATTTTTAATTGTACAATTCGGTTCTTGAACACTAACCACTTACCTTGTATGAGGTTTTTTCAGGGGGTTTTCCTCATACACATGTAGCGGCATGGTCACTGCGTATATACACACCATGTGCGGCTGCTTAGGCGAATGCTGGGGTAGTATTCTCCCCCTCAGAACCCTAACTCCGATCCTATCCTGACCACACCCATCCTTAATCCCACCATGCATATATACGTAATGTATGTATGTATGCTGGGAATCCATGATTGTGGCTGAAGGAGCTCGGAAAGCTCAAGCAGCCCGCCCTCCCCCTTGGGGAGGGAATGAAATACGTGGCCTTTTCCTTTTTTTTACTAACCACTGAATACGGACCCTGGTACCAAGGATCAAATTTGTGTCGTTCCTCATTGGTTAGTATAACAAGATCACGTGGTTTCAAATTTTGTCGACAAGCACGGTCTATTTTAGCCTTTTCTAAGTGCTCTTTCGCTCGCTTATGAGCGTATTGCAACCTATACCGTAATTCCTTATCATAAGCGTCTATATTGTAAAGAGGGTCTACACGTGATCCGCTTAGTGACTCTGGGATAATGGCATTTCTGCCAAATACCAGCTCGAATGGAGTGTAATTATGGTACGTACTCGGTGTTGTGTTATAACGAAATGCATAATATTGTGTCCAAGTGGACCAATCTGATTTTGAATCATTTACATACATACGTAAATATTCATTCAGAACACGGTGGTTTCTTTCACAACCCCCTATAGATTGACTATGATATGCGGTGGATATGCGATGTTCAATCGAGAGTAGTTTAGTTACATTGTTGAATACCTGATTCTTATATTCTGTGCCCATATCTGTTCGAACTTCTTTCATAGGTCCATAAATAAGAATGAAATTCTTTACTAAATAGTTTGCTACCGTTACTGCCTCTTTATTAGGGATTGGTATTATCACTATGTATTTTGTTAGTTCACACTGTATTGTTATAGCGTATTGATTCCCATCATTTGATGTTGGTAGTTTCCCAATCGTATCGATACATACGATATCGAATGGCTGTTGAGGAGTCGGTGTTATAGTCATTGGTTCTGGTTGTTTTAATTTGATTTTATTAATTTGGCATTTGTGACATTTTTTAACAAAAAGCGCTACGTCACGAGACATTTGTTTCCAAAAATAACAGGACTTTAGTTTTTTCAGTAACCGTTTTTGACCGCAATGACCTCCTAGTAGTGGATCATCGTGAAATTGTTCTATAAGTTTCAATTTCTCATTTTTATTTGTTATAAGTTTTCTTTTATTACATAAAACAATAGTTGTTTTTCTAAGGCACTTTTCTCCTACATCCATAAATGTATTAATAGAGTATTTTTTAAATATATTATCACCTAGGTTTATTTTAACTTTGTGAAATTTACAATCACCAGCCATACTGTCTAGCTTAAATAATAATTGCTCTAGTGCAGAATCATTATCGTTAGTAATTGAGATTTCGTTTTGTGGGCATAATTTTCTTTTACTCATGATTGTCATTTTTAATGATGCATCGTTAACTTCGAATTTTACTAATGGCAATTTAAGTGTCTCGGAATTGTCTATAACTTCGTAAACTTTAGGTTTTATATAAACGTCATTTTTATTGTTTTTATTCGAATTACCCTTACTTTGCGTTAGTTGATTCGCTGAGGTAGTTGTGTTTGGTTTTGAATTTGACCTAGTTATAGCGAGTATTTGTGTCGCATTGTTGTGCATATTTTTTAAATCATCTATACTAATCCTAGAAAATGCGTCAGCGCAAACATTGTCTTGACCTTTAACATATTGGGTTTCAAAATTGTACTCTTCAAGTTCAAGACGAACTCTCGTTAATTTAGAAGTTGGGTCTTTCATTGAAAATAGATAAATTAAAGGACGATGATCAGTTTTAATGAGAAATTTTGTTCCATAAATGTAGCAATGAAAATATTTGATTGCCCAATGTATTGCGAGTAGTTCTTTTAAAATGATGGCTTTATTAATTTCGCTTTTTGTGAATGAGCGTGAAGCGTATGCTATTGGAAGTTCGTGTCCGTTAAAATTTTGGGAGAGAACAGCCCCGCAAGCAGTTTGTGAAGCGTCTGTTGTAATTATAAATGGTTTAGAAACATCTGGATACTGAAGAATTGGAGGGGATAATAAGGAATTTTTTAGTAAATTGAAAGAATTTTGACATTCATCTGTCCATATAAATTTTGCGTGTTTTCTCGTTAATTTGTTTAATGACAATGTTATTTTTGCGAATTGTGGTATAAATCTGCGAAAATAATTTGTAAATGCAACCAGTCTTTTTACTTCATCCGCGTTTTTCGGGATTGGATGTTGTTTAATAATTTGAAATTTTGAATCATCTGGGAGAATCCCTTGATCTGTAATTTTGTGACCTAAATACGTAACTTCGTTTCTGAAAAATTTACATTTTTCCGGATTTAATTTTAAATTAAATTTTCTACACGTTTCAAATACTTTCTGTAAATTTGATAAATGATGTTTTTCAGAGCAACCAATAACGATTAAATCGTCCATATATAAAAATGCTTTTTCAGGAGTGATTCCTGCAAATGCAATTGACATCATTCTTTGAAAACTATTGGGACTCACTGAAAGTCCGAAGGGTAACCTAGTAAATCGGAAGGATCCAGCGTCTACACTAAAAGACGTCATATCTCGTGAATTTTCTTCCAGCGGTATTTGATGAAAACCTGATATTAAGTCAATTACTGAGAACCATTTAGCTCGACCTAACTGATCTAAAATGTCGTCTATACGAGCTAATGGAAATTTGTCGGCGATTAATTTTTTATTTAGTTGTCTGTAGTCGATTACTAAACACCATTTTTTAATTCCATTTTCTGATTTTTTGGGAACTAGTAAGATTGGACTGTTGTACTGAGACCTAGAGGGTTCTATTATTTCATGTTCTAGCATTTTATTTATTTGTTGATTTATTTCCTGTTTATGCGAATGAGGACTTCGATAATTTTTTATGTACACCGGTTTCTTATCTACTAATTTTAATTCTTGTTTATAGAAATTGTTGATTGATATTTTATCCGATTTTAATGCTAAAATATCTGCAAATTTTTGACAAATTTTACCTACTTTATCTTTAACGAGAATTGGAAGTGTCTAGGTTTAATGGTTTATCTAATTTACTTAACCTATCGTCTTGATCGTTGGTAATATGATATACATGGAAATCATCTAGACTGAGTGTCTCAATGTGAATATTTCTTAATGTCATTGTATCGGAATTTGTGTTAATAATTTTTACAAGAGGAGAATTACTTGACACAATTGTACGTGCTACAAAAACTCCTGGATGTAATTCTTTGTTTACCACTACAGCGTCTTCTTTCAGCTCTTCGAATTTTTGGTAATATCGTATAACTTCAGAACGTGCTGGCACTATCATTACATTATTTGCCTCTGGACTACTATAAATGGGGACAACAACATGTTGATTATGTAGAATTTTCATTGTCATAGTCCAGTTTGAATAATTTAATGTGCATTTGTATTTATAAATGAAGTCTCTACCTAAAATTGCATCTGTTGGTATAGAAAAATTTTCGTCTACAATATGGAAAGTATTTGAAATTTTGTAATTGTCAACAAAAATATCTGTTTCAGTAATACCTAATGATTGGATGATGCCTTCAGTAACGCCTTTGATATTGCTAATACTAGAGGTGTTAATTATGTGATTGTTATTAATTTTTGTACATTTAAAAATTGAAATATCCGCTCCTGTATCTAAAAGAAATATACATTGTGAACCAGTCATTTTTGTTGGAAGTGTTACGAAATTAGTGAAAGATAATTGGCAATTAAAAATATTTACGCAGCGTCTCCCAGTTGTTCCTGCTGGGGGAACTGCTCGTTTCCCGATTTTAATGCTAATGGTCTTACGGTTCGCGTGAAATTTCGGTCGTTATGCCTATTATTTATAATGTATAATAGTCAAAAGTGTGTTGATAAGAATACATGACTTTACAATTCCTTTAGTACATTGGTCTATTTATATTGAAATAATTGTTATTGCATATTTGCATACTAAGTAATTTAACTAGTTTAACTTTTAGATGTGTTTTACTTATTCTATCGAAATTGAAATGAAATTGAATGTTTCGTAATTGCATCACACAGGTATAGTACTAGACATGTCTTGCATGGTTGTATTTCCATTTTGAATGCATTTAATTAATTTTTGTCTTTACAGCATCAGCATCCTTCACAAAGCCATCAATTTCGGTGGACTTAGACTTCGTACGTTTTCTCCGCTTATCTGGTGATTGTGGAGGTTTATTTTCTTTTTGGGCTTCTGTAACCCTTTTTTTATAGCACTAACTATATTTATATCAACCCCACCTGCATTGAACGTGCGCGAAAAATAGTCCTTCCAAGTATCATATTTTGTACAATAATGTACTACATACAGGCATAACAGATTCAAATGGAACAAGTGCCCATTGATTGTCACGTTCCCGTTCAAAATAATTAAGCACGTTCATAACTACAAGCTGCGCTTGAGATTTAAGGTGCTTATTACGTAGCATATCTAAAATTTTGTAAATTTTACATAAATTATGTAAAAATGTTACCAAATTACCGATAATTCACTATCCAAGTGGTAGATATTTTTGAAGAAAACTGTCTTTTATAAAAAGTAAAGCAAAAACGCATAAACAATAATTTTAAAATATGGCAGAAGTGACAGATGCTGTTTCTTAATCACGACACACATTTTAGTGCACTAGTATAAATTCTATAGAAGATTTATGTTTTTATGGCCATCCTTCTCTAATACATGTAATTGAGGGAAAGAGAGAAAGAGATAAAAATATGTAAATATGTTTTACATCGATGAGTTATACTCAACTTTATTTGAATCAAACTTTATAAACATTAATTGCATAATAAAAACACTCAAAATGAGTATCAGTAAATTAACAAATTTCGACGATGAGGAAATCAGTAGCGATACAAAAAGTAAATTACAATTTTATTACGAACAGTGTATCATATTTTTAATAAAATTCCTAGATCTTACCAAGTTTGGTAAAACTGTTTACTTCTCAAATTCACATCGTTTGGGTTAAATGATACACTCATCAACTGGATTTATAGTTTCCTTAATAAAAGACAAATACGTGCCGTAGTTGATAGCTTCTTTTCAAAAGAACCCCGTCCATTGCTTTGCTGACAAAGGCACCTTTCATTGTAGTTTATCTCATGGTAATATACCTTCTATGTCAAATCAAGAGATTAAATCTGAAATGGCGATTTCTATGAACAAAGACATTCAACGTATCCTTGAATGATTATTCCAGTTAAATTTAATACTAACACAACTCAGTGTTCCCTTGTGTCCGACAAATGGTATGAATGACTCAGATCTTAAGTTTTCTATTACTATGTTGGAAATGATGGTATCTTCAAATCTATCATGGGTTGACCATTATCCATCAGTTACTTAAGCAGTTCTCGTAAAATAGACCTTTGTACAGATCTAAGCAGTACTTTACCTATCTACAACTATTTCTTCTGTACAAGGGCCAAATTCGACTTTCGAATACAATTCCCACCTCAGGGTTGATGCTTTCCAATACGCCCTGGATATCGGTGATTGTATTAAAAAAGAAAGATTGAACTTATGAAAGACCGGCCTTAACTTCTGACTTACAGTCCCTTAAGCACAGAAGAATCGTTTGAGTTCTTTCTTTGTATTATCGGTATCACGGTGGCTATTTCGCTGCAGAATTACATTATTTGACACTATGTAGGGTCACCTTTACAAATCTCCACTTGTCGTACCAAACGGACGCAATCCACATTCTTCTGTACGGCTTCTAAACTTTAGAATGATACCCCTAGTTCCTAGTTCCCTAGTTTAAGGTAGCCGTTCGTAGACATCTCTTGGCAATTCAGTGTCGCCCTATCCATTCTCCTAAGTGTTCCTGAGTGCTTTAGCATGGTAGGCTCTGCCTGTTCAGGGTCACCATTATTATAAAACAATATTCTGCAGAAATGAATAGGAACCGTCCCGTAACTATATTATCCCATCCAAAACGCCTTTTAAAACTATCAGCTGAAATAGGCACTGAAGACTCAGGAGTAACTGGTTCCCATGTAATGTATTTAAAGAAAAAATTGAAATTATTAAGCTGTAATGAAAAATTTGTCAGTCTTATACTTCACGATAATTATGTAAAATCAGGTATTGTTTATAAAGCAGACAAAAGAAGTAACTTGTTCAAACGATGCTAACACTGCTGCTACTACCATTCAGGCATTTATATTTTCTTAAAGTTTTTCTAAAAATGAAGACGTTGCACTATATTCCCTAAATAATCTCAATGCTGACATTCTTCTTCAACTTTTGCTTAATATTGTAAAACTGTATACGAAAGAATCGGCTTAATCAAAAAGGTGCCAAACAAATTTTCTGTTCATTGCGGGCGGGGAACATAAACAACCCTCGTAATAACGACGTGAAGTTAAAAACTAGTTATTTCTTACTTCTGTGCTTTATGAATTAGAGAAAATAGATCATCACCTGATGTAATATACAGTGCGTTCGTAAAGTAGTGGATAATTCAATTAAAATTCGAATGGGAGTTTAGGAAGAAAACGTTCGGGCCCGTCGATTTTTATTATCAGTATTTTGACGTAAAATTGAAATATACAGGGTGTGTCAAGAAAAACATATGACGTCGTCAACATTTTTTTCAAATATCAACCCCCATTTTTTATTGCAGAATTAGAACGGACATATCTTTTGACGTCCGGCAATGTAGATATGGACGATGGTTACCTAAGGAAATATTGAATAAAAATTATCGTAAAACATTAAAAATGAGAAAATTTCATTGTCAATGTAATAAAACTTTAAATTGTACATTTTGCTAAATAACTTTAATTAATTGCACGTTAGCAACTTTAGTTATTTGACAGGCAACAGCATTGCTATCGTGAGTTTATCTAGTAACTGCTTTACCGTTGTTTTATGAGGAAATTAAGCGAACGTAAAAGAATTGAAATCCTGTGTATGCTTGGTTTCGGAGATAGACCGCACACTCAATCAGAAGTGATTGCGTTGTTTAATGCAACTCACCCTGATCGACTATCCATTAGCCAAAGCATGGTAAGCAGAGTTGAGACGAAATTTCGAGAATTTGTACATGTTCGGGATATGAGAAAATCTAAAGTCAACATTTGTTTTAAACGACCATGTGAACAGACAAAATTGTCGTTATTGGGCAACCGAAAATCCACAAAAATTGAACGTTTGGTACGGCATAGTCGACGGAAGAGTTATAGGTCCTTACTTCTTCGATGATACTTTCACTAGTGCGAGATATTAAGACTTTCTTCAAAATTACTTCATCCCCGCTCTAATACCATTGAATCAGGATTTAGAAGAGCCCGATATGCACCACCATGGCCTCCTTTTTCAACAAGATGGAGCGCCTCCATACTAATCCTCTAGATTACTTCTTGGGAATACTTAAAGAGTAAAGTATACGCGACGAGACCTGCCAATTTAGAAGATTTAAAAGCACAAATTCGCCAAGAAATTAGAAACATTACCGCAGACAACGTTCAAAAATCATGTGTTAATCGCCTTGGCTATTTTCAGATTGTTAACGGTGCTCAATTCGAACATTTAATTTAAATTTGTGGAATCATTTTACAACTAAATTAGACCTAACCCCAAAAAAATGGCTGTTTCAAAATATATTATATTAAAAAAGTCATTTGAATATTTCTTATTAGAAGTCATACACGGTATCCATTTATGTACGATGTTTCTTCAAAATGACCACGTCTCCTAAACCACCCTGTATAACGTAATTAAACCTTATATTGAAGAAATGGCCGAAGTAAGCTGAATCCAAATTTGAAATAACACACAGGGTGTCCAATTTATAAAATTTATGGTACACCCTGCATAAATGAAACATCCTGTATAACCTAAAATAATTTTAAAAAATGCTGCCCATCTATATGTACCTTGTAGTATGTAAAAAATGTCGATGACGTCATATTTTTTTCTTGACACACCTTGTATATTACACGTTTACGCAAATAATTCTAAATTGAAAGTAAAAATCGACGGGTCCGAGCGCTTTCTTCCTAAATTCTGCTACTTTACGAACGCACTGTATATACTTGTAATTATAAAGAGGTATGGCGTAGTATTGTTGTCAATCAATATATTAAGTTTGAAAATTTACTATCGGGTTCAGAAATTAATAATATGTTATGTATGTATTTTTATACGTTCAGAAATTAACAAATGATAATTTAGCAGTATATTTTTTTACACTCGTCCATACACTTCAATCTCAAAAAATTAAAATACTCTAGTAGTATTTATTTACGTATTTACTTAAAAAAACACACCATATTGCATTGCCAAGTTAATGTAATTGTAACGATACGATTGAATACTTAAATGACGTGACGGATACTTCACATAACCAGGTATATAAAAAATTAATAATCATCGACACCAATTTTTCCTAAAAATTTTTCGTCACCGCTGTTTGGAATATACTAAACAAAGATAAACAAAAATTCATTACAATGACTATAATTCCAAGTAGGTATAGTATGTTATCCAACCGCTTCATTTAAACAGAAATTGTTAAAGTTCGTAGGTTGTCTATCTGATCGATTACTCTACTAAGTAAACATTATATCTCAAACATTCTTGGATTTTCACAGTTTTACACGATTTTTTTACATATTTTTTAAGCAATCTAGGAACATGATGTGTATGTGTAACACGAGTCTAGAAAAACGTAACAGATTTTAATCAAACTTAATGTTTAAAGGTAATACTGAAGCATTTCAGTTCCATCAATTTTTAATCGTAACTAAGATACTTTATGTAAAATTGTCTATATGGGAGCTTTTGATGGGCTATTAACTAAGCCTTAAAAAGCTTTATAAAACCTCTGAAGTACGTTTTCGAATATTTGGAACACAACCATCTTTAAAGCAAAACGTATGGATAGCTCTTTTAAGATAATTTATTTTTGGTATTTTCTTTTTCAAAATTGTTCGTGGGAAACTAAGCTTTCAAAGTTAGAAGTAAATCATTTAAATTGTTTATCTTATGAATAATGGAAATAAAATTCTAAATTTGATTTCATTAATGATGGGTACAGTTCAATTATTGAAATGGAGTTTGGTATATTTTAATGTTGTTTCTTGTTTGAAATATTTGAAATAAGTCAAAGCAAAACGTATACTGCGTGACGACGAAAAAATTATCACATTTTCGTAGGTGAAGTGGATTTTCTGTACAATACGCATATCCATATACTGACTGTAACATATCTAACAAGGTACTTATAACAATCAAAAAGTTTGCACGAGCGTTTCTTTTGAATGTTGGTAAATTGATTAGGTGAATAGGTAAGAATCCAAACTTCATTTTCAAGCGAAAATGTGAGTAAAATAAAAATAGCCATAACTGGATCGACTAATACCATTTCACAGCGTGGAACGTGTCCTGGAATCATAGTCTACCTTAGATAGCTTTTATATACTCTTTGCTAACGTAACATATCAGAGGTTATGGAAAGTCACTTGCTGGCCACACCTGACTTTATAGCTATATACAGCCATCGAATAAAGAAAAAGTCTGAGAAATACCCAAAGTCCCTTTTCTTTCTCTCTTGCTTAACAATAAAGTGGACGAAACAAAAAGATACCAGGTTTGGGCATGTCTTAAATTAATATTAAGTGACCTTAAAACTTGAATATATATATATATATATATATATATACTCTGTGACATAAAAAATGGAATACCAAGATGACGTTGGAATTTATGTATATACCGACCCATACAGTGTATATGTCGGCGTAGGATCCCATAAATCGTATTTTCACGAAAATACAAGAGATTTCACGAAAAATCAGATTATCGCGTAAAAGCAGTCGCTTTATGCGATCTAACTTACAATAAAGAGGTGGTGTAAATGGAGTAATAAATTTAATAAAAAATAAATGTAATAATGAAATAAGAGTAATAATTCTCTAAAAACACACAAATCGTCACACGGACTGGAGAGATACTACCATTCACCAATAATAATGCCTTTGTCCCAGTCGGTAGTTTAAGTAGGGGAGGTTCAATATTTTGATTTGCTTAATTACCACTAAATCTGCTCGCTTACTTCCACCAAACATAAATAATAAAAAATTGATGTAATACTAATAAAATGATCTCGGACGCCAAGTTATTTTTTTTAATTATTTCGGAACAACTAAACCGAGTTTGTTAACAATGAAAATTTTATCAAAATGTAAAAAAAAAATAAAAATATACAATTATGTTTATTGACAGTTAATATATCGTTAAATAAAATATATCTTAAAAACTAATTGTAAAAACCTTAAAATACTAAAAAAATCATTAGATAAATACCTTTGTAAAATGTTTGTACACGAATTTTTTAATAACCTCTGGTATCTAAATGTTTACGAAACGGTCAACCAAGGTGATGTCATCCTTGCACCATTATTACGCAATCTCTTGAAATAATGTTTTACGTTATCAGCCACACCCAAAACTGGAATTATCTCTTAAAAATTTCTTCTTTAAATTGAATAATCCAATATTTATTGCATTTCTTTGAAATTTTCAAATAAAAATTGCATTCATAAAATGAAAGCGTACGCTACAGTAAAATTAAATGCGTACTTAAAATGTAATCAAAGTACAAATAAAACTGAACTAAAATAAAAGTGCCTGAAAAGAGCAAATGTTTTAATTTTTAGTATAACAAGTTAAAAGATATCTGTACACGAATTTTTTAACAACCTCTGGTATCTAAATGTTTACGAAACGGTCAACCAAGGTGATATCATCCTTGCACCATTAGAAGATATCAAATCAATGGCACTTTCACATAAATTTAGGGAAAACTCAAAAAATGTTCTGCTTCTCTTAACGTTCATCAGGAAGTGAAAAAAATGGAGGCTTAGGAAGTTTGATCATGTAGTAGTGCGCAAAAGGATTTGAGCAGGATTACGTCAATGATGACATAATGCGCGAATAAAATGATCAGAAACAAATTTAAAGAGGTAATATAAACCATTAAGAAATATGCACTTAAAAAGATATGCAAATTAAGTTGCCTACCACATACCTATATTTGAATAATTAAAAACTTTTTCTTATATTTACAACTAAATGAATGAAAGACCTTAAATTAAGGTATATTTTAATACAACTCAGAAAAGGGTTGTTACAAACTGATTCGTACAAGCCTAATCGAGTGTTTTCGCGAAAACACGAATTGAATCTCGAGTTTTCATGAAATAGCAGACTAGTTTATTAGAATGACAAAATACGTTAAAACAATAAGACGTGGGAAGGGTTATCGGGTTGGAGGACAGTGGGAGACGCATCACGCTCGTGCGACAGAATCAAACTACGTATTATAATAAATTTATTCAATCTTTAAATTGTTTCGTTCTCACAGCAGTAATAACAATTTAACACTTTGTTATTTTGCAACGAAATAAAATCTTACTTGATCAGTCAGTTTATTTCCTAAGTACACCTCGTGACTTGACCACTTGCACCCAGAGTTGTTATTAAATAGAAAGAGATGTTGTACCAGTTCAACATAAAATATTTAGTGATTCGACCAGTATCCAGAAAAAATACCGTGGTTTCGTGAAAACACTAGATTAGATTTTAAGCGATAAACCGATTTTTCGCGAAATCACTCGTATTTTTGTGAAAATACGGTTTACGATATCCTGCGCCGACGTATACACAAAACCCATCCACACGGGGAGCTACCTATGGTAAAACTCATCCAATCAGCACAAATGTGTGAAGCTAGGCGTTGCAAAATGCCTGTACGACACAGCTGAAATAATATTGAAAACAAAAAGACCTAAGCTAAACAAGTAAAATGTAACCGAAAACGAAGAACCTAAATACACAGCGATAATACCAGATATACCAGATACCTTGGACGAAATGCAAAGAATAGACAGCGAATACAAGATAAGGACTACTTTCAATACCAAAAGAACGCTCAAGGAAATACCAAAATCAAATCACGTAATGGAGACTAGATTATACACAGGTCAGAGCAGTAGACCACCCACAGTTTGGACACAGGAACATAAATAAAAGTAAAAGTAAAACAGAAAGATCCAGAATTGCCGAACATGTGTGGAACGAAAAACATCGAATACAATGGGATAGTGGCAATGGTGCCTTGTGGAACTGTGTAAACTCTGTTCAAATGATACCTTAGATACCATAAGCAGTACAATGCATTGAGTGTATCTATACATCGTATATGGTTATCAGTAAATGTTAAATTATGAACCACTTCCAGTTTGAAATTTTTGTCAAAAAGATATGTCAACAGTCCAATTGAGTTAAATAAAAAAGTTGCTCATTTGATAACAAAAATGACGTAGAACTCAACGGTTTTGATTTGATTTTAGAAGAAGTTAATGTTACTTTAAAACGTATCTTCAAAATAACGTTGTTCCCAAGTCGAAATTTACTAAATAGTTTAGAACTACATGTCAGATAGACGTTAATATACATACACATGCTAACTTAAAATAAATTCCAAAGCCGCCTGTAACTAAATTATTTATACAAAAACTCCATATAGAAATAAAAGATCTTCAGTATTCATATCTCGTTCGAAATTTAATTTAAATCCAGCTTTTATACCACAATAAAATATATTTGTTGTCAAAATTAAAAAGTAATATTGAAAAAGAATTAACTGCAAATACAATTTATCAAATTCCTTGCATGAATTGTTCAATTTCTTACATTGGGACTTCAATACAAACAGTTAAAAATCGAATAACACAACATAAATCAGATGTGCGAATCAAACCAGAAAGTATTACATATTAAAATTAATAGTAATAATGTTTGCAATAATAAAAAAGATTTAGAAGATGTACCTAACAGTTATAATTCTATTTTAGAAAAATTTAAAGTTGTATTGTGTTATCAAATTTGTTATTTTACTATCTTTCAAACAGTTGTTCAAATTCATTAAAAATTTATATGTAAATAAAGGCAGTGAAGAAAGACTACCGAAACGTAGACAATACAACATTTGTTTCATTTATTACACGACTTCTTACCCAGAAATGTCTATTTACTCTAATAATAATGCTCGCGGAGGGCCTAAATAATGATATATATATATATATATATATATATATATATATATATATATATATATATATATATATAGAATGAAATGCTTTATTTAGACGAAATTCCTTGACAATTTCGACTAAATAATGAGTGAGATCTGAACCCACGATCTATTCTTTGATAGAGACTGTGTTACCAGCTACGCTATCAAGAGATCAAATCTCACTTGATTCGTACTTAATTTGTATGTACTGTTATTGGTAACCACGATACTAATTATTATTTATTAAACTAATCGCTGTTAATTTTTTGTACTTATGTCATGCGACCCCGGTTTTGATTTCATTCGCTGAAGCAATCTTGATAATAAACTACAGAAAGAAATATTTTATTTGAACGAAGTGATCTTGAATTTTTAATATAATCTTGTTCCATTGGAATGAAAGTCTATCTCTAAAGTTCTCGTTTGACGAACATTAAAAATTTAATCCTAATTGAAAACGAAAGGATGAATACCTATTGTATTTGCTGTTTGCTTTTACCTTCAAATATACTTGTATTGCTCAACATCGTCCTACGATGGGGAGTTTGACAATTGGCTGCTATCCTTTTCAGTTAACTTGTGAGTCCTTTTAGTTTGTACATTTATTGTATTCTACTTTATGACAGAGAGTAGAAACACAACTAAACTACATTGGATGTTGAACCTATTGATTATTATAAAGTACATAACTACATAATCCTTTTAAAGATGTTTTATTTGTTGCCTTCATTTTTATGTAGGTTCTTGATCTCTAAGATGTTGCATTTGTGTTATTTATGCGTAAAGCAGTATCGTGAACTTTTTTAAACTTTGTCAGGGCTATTGCATACGATAATTTATTTGACAATAATATATTCATTTTAACTGAAATTGAAATAAAGGCGATTTTCGAAATATAATACTGTTTAGTTGTACCATTATTATTTAATTATACATTATAATAGGTATTAACTGTATATTTAAATGCAGATTTTATAAACATTACACGTTTTGACAGCAATTACTGTTATCTTCGTTAGAACTAAAAAACGTTTTATTAATAAATATCACTGGGTAATAAAACATTTCTCTATTTACTGTCGACGACAGCTGAAATTGCTGAGGAAATCTATATACAGTTTTTAAACATTTAAATACATAATTTACACCCAAAAGATAAGTAATTACTATTTATAATACTGCGAAAAATACGTAATGTTGCAATTATATTTAAACGTAGCGTCTTCACCATCATGTAAAACAATAACCTGTATAATTCTTCAGCCCTTTACAGTTATGTAATTGAAAAAAACACATACTATCTCAATATACTTAAAAAGACCTTGTACAGAATGTTATAGGATTACACACTGTTACAGCACTCATCATCATACTGGCGTCACTTAATCTTCGTTAAGTGCTTTTTAACCACTTAATTATTACACCCTTACGTTACAAGTCGAATTACTTCATTTCTAAATATGAAATGCACGTACTCGTCTTCTATATAAATTAGATTAGAAACAATTTGGGTAAATTTTAAGTTTAAACTGTTGGCTACAATGCTAGTGTTGAAAAGAATGTAGGAACAATAAGTTCGAACTCTTTTATGTGATACTCTCATTGCATGACCTACTCTATGAAGATGAAAAGGTAACAATTTTTTAAATGAACATTTTTGCATTAAAATGTAAACTTTCAGGATTTAAACCCATAATTTAAACAAGATGGCTAACGACAAAGCCAAAATCCTAAGAATCAATAATCATGTACCGTTTGTTACGCAAATATAGTAAATAAAAGGTTGCAGTGTAATGCGAAGTGTATTATCATAAAAGTTGTGTGAATAAATTAAAAAACGTTATACACGTTTACAGTGATAAAATCGTATGTTGTTCCGATAACGAATTGTCCGAGGAGGTTGCATTTCTAATGCAAGTAATTACAGTTATCCTAGCAGTAAGAATATTCAAGTTGTGCTAGTTAAACTAAAATATCTACAAGTTACTCTCGAAAGCAAAAATGAGCTAATTAAAGAATGAAAGGAAAATAATAATTGATCAGAATGATAAAACCGCAAATATAAACGTAGTCGATGTTATCAAACTCAATAAATCTAACTTATTAAAAAAACACACTTTCACAATAAAAATAAAACGCAGACGTTTACGAAAGGTTCTTTAAATGTAGAAAATAGTGCACTATCTATTCTGACTGCCAATATTAAAATAGTAGAAGAGAACTAAATTAAATACGAAGATAAAGATTAACGCCTCTAATAGAGACCAAATAGTTAAAAAAAGCATAGCTTCTGGTGACGATAATCAATGAAGAATAATGGTAACAAAATCTTCAAATTCTGTCTTCATTGGTGCATCAATCCAAGAAATTCCTAAGGTAGATATTGATCATCTAATAGGTACTCTAGGTTGAGCGTGTATGCTGAGAATGAAGAAATCTCGGTTTATACGCATCATTCAAGGTGATCACTGCTCTTTCAAATTGTACTCAAGTATGTCTTGAAAATATATGCCTTTTTTTTTCACGTGTGCAAAAACGTAATGAAGTAAAATTAGAAAATGAAATACAAGCTAAAATCAACAGGCTCTCGAAAGAAGGAAAACGATACGTGGTAATCGACCAAAATGTACAATCAACACTGCCATCGTAAAATGAAACGCGGTATCTACTGATGGCACCAAATCGAGAAATTAAGTGTATAAGTTTCTTTAATAGTCCTTCTCACAGTCTGATACATAATATATGAAAAATGTGGTTTGGCATGTAAAATGATAAGGAAAATCGATTAAACAAGATTTTCTGTTTTTTTATTAAGTTAAAAATATAACTCTTGATGCTAAATCATAATGCCGTACTCCGTCATATTAGTATCCAACGTAGATACATTTCAGCTTAGGAATGATTGGTTCAAAATTAACAAAAATTGTCGTAATTGACTTTTAATTGAAAAATTACTAAATTAGCGGCTTTTTTTAATAAATGAAATTTTATATTTTATTTTCTAAAAAAAAGTAATTATACTATTTACCGTACATGTTCAATTCAATGAAATAATAATTTCTCTTCACATTCGAATCAATTTAAGCAGCACTTCTTTAGGGAATCCTCGGGCTCGGTTAAATTCCCCCCCCCCCAATAAAGATCCCCCCCATTAAGCATCATTTCACTATGTATGTTGATGCCAAATTATCCCTGTAGTTATGCGCTAAAATGCGCCACTTGACTAAAATTTTTCGTCACTCCCGTATGGCCATAACGAAACATAGAAGGCGGGTGGGGCCAAATTGATGTTTTAAAAAAATTGCACTTTCTTAAAAATTCTGAATGCTATACGTACACTTTAGTTATGCGATAATTGCGCCACATGAAGTAAGTTTTGCGCCGTTACAGTTTTTGAGATATTTTGAAAAACGTTTGGGGGGGTTCAAGTTCTCTCAGCCTCCCCCTCCCCCCCCCATTAAGCATTTCACTATGTGTGTTGATGCTAACTTATCCCTGTATTTGACGATAATTATTTGAGGTATTGGAGGTCGTGCTGGAGGTCCGGGTTCAGGAATTTTTTTCCGATATTTGTCTTCCTTTCCCCCTCTTGGAAGAGGTTTCACATTTTCATTGAGTATACGTCCTTTTTGAATTTGCTGGAAATTTCGCCGCAGTATGTTGCATTCCCCACGTGGGGTTCGTTTAAATTTAAAATATACAATAACGTTAGTATCATAATTCCACCTTTTTCCCCTCAGCGATCATTTACTTCATATGGTTAATTGTCATTGCTTGAAAATGAAACTAACATTAGTTTCGAAACATGTCGCTTAAAGCTTAAAATATCATCGCTTAAACATTACTAAAATTTGACCACTGCTACTGTTGCTGATTATGGTTTAAGTACTTATAAAAACATAATCGTCATACATTAAAATGGTAAATGGTAGGTTGTGAGTATTTCATTATTCACTATGAATGTTGATGCCAACTTACCCCAGTAGTTATGCGCTAAAATATGTCACTTGAAAATAGTTGCGCCACTCCCGTATGACCATAACGTAACATAGAAGGCGGGTGCGACCAAATTAATGTTTTTTTAAAAAGTTCACGTTGATAACAATTGTTAGTGCTAAATGTTTGCTATGCGGCCGAACCTAGAAAAAATATTTTCCGACTAAACACATAAAAATTCGATTTTTTATTTCAAATTTCGTATTTAGGCTTTTCTTAAACAATTTTTTCTTATAAACATTTTTTCTAAAATAATAAACAATAGTATCTCTCTCTGACTGCAATTTCAAGTTTTCTTAATTTATGAACACCCTGTGTATCAGAACTAAAATTTTGTTACCAAATTTTAATATGCTTTTTTATAAAGAACGACTTTCACATTATTGTATACATGTGTTAATGCATTTACTACCTTTAAAACTTTAAATGAGTACCTAAAGATTCCTAGCGTGTTCTCACACAAACTAATCAAAACATCGAACACTCTTACATTCGCTGCGACGTCGCCCACGTTATAAAGTCCTTCGCTGGATGGAAATGCTTTAAAAATGCTCATAGAAGAACAAACATTTTCTATTTAAAGACATTGGACCAAGTTGTCCAATGGACGGATTTAAAAAACCTATAAAATCTCTTAAATGCCATATTCGTTGTACGCCTAAGCGACACAGAGGGAAATTCCATAAATGGACAACCTACTACTTGTGACAAATTGAAATTGTGGTTAGAAGAGAGAATAGGTACAGGTTCAATCGAAAACCTTGATAATGACGTCAACCAAATATAATGAAGGTTTTGATCCTGAAAGTTTTAAATTTTGACCAAAAATTTGTTATACGCAACTTCAAAGCCCCTCACCCCCCCCCCTCCTGAATTTGAGTCATATCGGTTTATAACTAAGATATTCCACCATTTTGAACACGCCATGTTGAATTTTTCAATTTTGTAAAAACCCCCAATAACCGACTTTGATCGGTTGATAAATTACAAAACACACCATTTTGCACCCTAAAAACGGTGCGCCACTAGGTATTATTTTTTTTATTTAGGAACTGTATAAAAAAGTATTAGACTCGTTGTTTTAATTTTGTAACTTTTTAAAAATTAGATGCAATGAATTTTTTTAGTTTTCTAACCCTCTAAAAATGCCCTGCCTTGGTTCAATTTGGCTCATTAACGAACTTGACTAGATTTTATAGCAAAGAATTTTTGTACCAAACTTCATATCCATAATTATTATAAGTTTTTGTTATGAACGAATAAGTTCAAAGGTAAATATGTAATTAAAAATTATTATTAATTTTATTAAATACATAAATAAAAAGTTTACCTCGAGTAGGATTTGAACCTACGACCTGTACTTTGCTAGAGTACCGCGCTACCAACTGCGCCACCAAGGTTCAAGCCCCAATCGATGTAAATCTTGTCTTTATGTATGTAGAACTGATGTAAATTCTAAATATAATGAGATTACAATCAAATTACTTATATTAATGGAATGTGAGCCTGCAATATCGCAAGGATTCACACATTCCAAAGCAACTTGACTAATATTAAATTATTATAAGTTTTTGTTATGAACGAAAGGTAAATATGTAATTAAAAATTATTATTAATTTTATTAAATACATAAATAAAAAGTTTACCTCGAGTAGGATTTGAACCTACGACCTGTACTTTGCTAGAGTACCGCGCTACCAACTGCGCCACCAAGGTTCAAGTCCCAATCGATGTAAATCTTGTCTTTATGTATGTAGAACTGATGTAAATTCTAAATATAATGAGATTACAATCAATTACTTATATTAATGGAATGTGAGCCTGCAATATCGCAAGGATTCACACATTCCAAAGCAACTTGACTAATATTAAATTATTATAAGTTTTTATTTATGTATTTAATAAAATTAATAATAATTTTTCATATCCATAACTTTAATGGTTCAAAAGATAGAGGGAAAAGAAAGATTTTTTTTCTAAAAATGCGTTTTTCGTATTATTGAGGCTATAAATCGTCGAGAAATGTAAAAAAAATTAATAATAATCATAACTACTGAGATAAGTTGGCATCAACATTCATAGTGAATATGAAAATGTAACCTTTCACCATTATCACACATAATAAAATACTTATCTTTTTTGGGTATTTTAATGGTGTATACACCTTTAAAAAACCCAAAAAAGATAAGTATTTTATTCATAGTGAATAATGAAACACTCAACCTCCCATTTACCAATTTAATGTATGACGACTATGTTTTTATAAGTACATAAACTACGACCAACAACAGTAGTAGTGGTAAAATTTGAGAAATGTCTAAGCGATGATATTTTAAGCTTTAAGCGACATGTTTCGAAACTAATATTAGCTTCATTTTCAAGCAATGATAATTAACAATACATGAAGTAAATGATGGCTGAGGGGAAAAAAGGTGAAATTATGACACTGACGTTATTTTACATTTTAAATTTAAACGAACCCTACATGGGGAATCCGACTCACTGCGGCGAAATTTCCTACAAGCTTAAGAAGGACATACATTGAATGAAAATATGGAACCTCTTCCAAGAGGGGGAAAGAAAGACAAAGATCGAGAAAAAATTTCTGAACCCGGACCTCCAACACGGCCTCCGATACCTCAAAGAGTTATCGTCATATGTCATATATAGCGAAATGCTTAAGGGGGGGAGGGGGCTGAGTGGACTTGAACTTTTCAAAATATCTCAAAAACTGCAACGGCGCAAAACTCACTTCCTGTGGCGCATTTGAGCGCACAACTAAAGCGCACGTATAGCATTCAGAATTTTTAAGGAAGTGCGATTTTCTTAAAAAACGTCAATTTGGCCCCACCCACCTTCTATGTTTTCTTATGGCCATACGGGAGTAGCGCAAAATTTTAATTAAGTAGAGCATTTTAGCACATAACTACAGGGATAAGTTAGCATCAACATACACAGTAAAATGTTTAATGGGTCTGGGTGAAATTGATCCCCCCCCCAAACGTTTTTCACAATATCTCAAAAATTGTAACGGCGCAAAACTTACTTCAAGTGGCGCATTGGAGCACATAACTAAAACGCACGTATAGCATTAAAAACTTTTAAGAAAGTCCAATTTTTTAAAAACATCAATTTGGTTCCACCCACCTTCTATGTTTCGTTATGGCCATACGGGAGTGGCGCAAAATTTTGGTTAAGTGGCGTATTTTAGCGCATAAAAACAGGGATAAGTTGACATCAACACACATAGTAAAATGCTTAATGGGGGCTGAGTGAACTTGCCCCCTTTCAAAATATCTCAAAAACTATAACGGCGCAAAAGTTATTTTCAGTTGCGCATTTGAGCGCATATCAAACGCATTATTACGTAGTAATATCATATCAAAATCCTTATTGTGGGGTGGGAGGCAACTTAACCGACCCGAATCCTCGAGGTTCGGTTCGACTTACATCATAGGCTGATAAAATTCCTGTATTTTTCGCAGCTTTCTTACAGAGAAATTCTAACTTTTTATATTCCTCGCTGAATGAGGTTTTGTAGTGTAGTACAAACTGGTCACGGCTAACTTTAATCTGGACTATGTCGGAAAGAAGCAGCCTGGTTGTGTTTCTCTTTATTAATATAGCTTCACATTGTAAGCATTTCCACTGAAAGAATTCATGAAAATCAATTTGTTTCACATCAACTATTCCTGTTTGCGCTTGTTGCACATCATCAACAAAGTCGTTGAAGTCATACGTCTTTAAGAGATAGTTCCACCTGATGGTGGATCTGACGACATAAATGTATGTCCGGGTTCAAAATAATTCACGAATATATCACTGGCAGATATTTCAGTAGAATTAATCATCCTCACTGGAAAGGTTAAAGACACTAATTCTTATTCTGGTTAGAACAATTCTCTAGCCATATAAGTATTTGTGGGGTATCTTTATCTCTCTTGAGAAATGAATAGAAACAACTTGTCTCTGCCTGAAACACTTTCGTGCAACAAAACAGCATATGGCTTTAAGTGCGATTTTGAACCCACTGGTACAAAACTTTCGTTATGAGCTATGAGCCTTTTAATAAAAAATACTTTATTAAAAGTGTCTACCCTTGGTAACATAATAATTGTCTGCAAATCTGCAAAAGCACAAATAGTATCGTCTACAAAATTTGTCGCAGATTGTGTCTAATAAAGTTCTCTAGCTACAGTGGCCCGAATCTTGTGATTGGTCCAAGTAGAACATTTTGCGCAGGGATCCTGAATATTTTCTTCATTATGCTCATCTAATTTGAACTCTTCGCATTGTTCGCATTCCCCAGTAGTGTAAATGAAATATTTTTTGCCGTTACACGTAAGCGATATGATTCGTATGATACCTTGGGATTAGTATTTTTGGATCTAAAATCATCTAACATGGTGGCTACTGATACGTCGCTTCGTAAATGTCTCCGGTTTGGTGCGATAGAATCAAGTGTGTGTAATAATCAAAGTGATACGGAATTCACAAACTTACCGGTAGTAAGATAAGTTCATCTAAAACAGAATAAGCTATTCTCTTTTTAGCTGAATCACAATGTCGATTTTTTAGGGGATTCATCTGGTGGTTTTTGACAAGGTGTCATTTAAACCCTATCATTAGACTTTTTGTGCCCTAAAGTGGTTAAAAAAACTTCATCGGCGTCGTTCTTTAAATGGTATTTAAAAGAATTTAATTTTCTCTTACTCTCAGCTGTCGGGCGTTTTAGATCTTGCGTTAATCATAAAAGCTTTTCTCCAGAAACTTCTATTTATTACAGATCTTCGATCTTATTTTGTAATGTGCCAATTCTTGGCTATCGTTACCTTAATTTAAGTTTTGAATTTGTGTTGTTATTGATAAATATATATATATATATATATATATATATATATATATATATATATATATATATATATATATATATACATTACGTAGGTATCTTTTTTCTTTCAATAATTAGATTTTGGTATATCTCGACATTTTCTCTTTAGTGTACGTAATGTAGTGTACCTAATGCTGGTCTGCAAGGTCTATTTTAGCTACATCAATTTTGTTGTTCATGCGCAAATGCAAACCGAACACACTTAATGCATTTCCATTTCCTCTACCATTCAGTATGTTACGTTCTTAAGTTTTGCTTCTCTTGTATAAGGTATGTAAGGCTTTTAATTACATTTTTGTATATATAATATTAGGGAACAAACAAACAAACAAACTAGGGAACAAAGACAAGCCTCTACATTAAGGAAATCCGATTGTGTTAAGTAAAAGCGCGTACGTTAATGAATTTTTGTATCGTTGTGTGAATATGACAAAATGGCGTACATGATGGTGCAATGTCATCTTCAACAATTACAAATGGAGCTACCTTTGTTTTGCATTAATAACGCACGCTGTGATGTCTGCTTCCGCTTTCATCGTCCGAAGCCTGCATTTGTTGTTTTATTTACATTTCCTGAAAATTGTCTTACCTTACCGTACGTTCATGATATGAAAATTACATTCCCTTTATACATGGTCTACATTTCGTTTATTTTTACGTTGAAGACAAATGGAAATTACCGTATCTACTTGACCGTATCTTATGAATGGGAAATGAAATTCTCATACTGCAGTTCGTTTTAAGACGAAGTTAATATATTTTTGTTTTGTTTCTAAGATAAAAATATTTGAGTTCATAACCTATAGAACTGTAATATTTGTTGACGTAGGTCAAGTATACGTTTTGTTGTTAAATACAGTATTGATGATATTAGGTTTTGAATTTTAAGTAATGATTGCTTATGTGCTTATGTAGTTTGTGTTAAATTAGAAATTATTTAAAATTTCAAATGTACAACTTTCTCAATTTTTGTTGTATTTTAATTATTAAACTTATAAAATTAAGTGGCGTCCAACAAGAAAAACAAACAAATGCTTTACTGATTATACCTATGGACATATCTCTACCTCCCTCACACCTGAAAATAAATGAGTTCTCAACTACTGTAAGTTTCGTATGTATTGTACCGTGGTGCAACTTACCCTTATAATATACCAATCACGTACAACAAAATTTTTTATTTGTTATACTTTGATGAGATTTACACATCCTTTTATACAACTCTTTACACCGCTGGGTGGTAGCACTTTACGATCCTCGATTACTTTTCGCTGTGTTGTAGTTTTTTGTTGCTCTTTAATCTTTGGATCTATCCTGGGATCTTAGTGCATCCTTTCTCAACCACATTTTTACTGTACTGTTTGAATGATTGGATGTTACAATAGCTGCTGGTATCATTTCACTAGTACTATTATTAGCAATATCGCCTTGCTCTGTTTCCGTTTCTGTTGTTATTTCACTATTTACAATTTTACAGAAGTATTCAATTTTTAAGAAAACGTATTTTTTGTCACATTGTTTTTCTTGTTCTCGGTCCTTAATGAATATCATATTCGATAAATCTGTAAATACACGAATATCGTCGGGACTATTACTACTTTCATTTAAAAAATCCTTGGAAATTGATTCTACTGAATTTGCCATTATTGCACTGTTCATTATTGATGTTCAGTATAATTAATCACCTTATAATTTGAAGAAACATTATCTTCAGTGCTATCTATTAGTGCTCCATTGGCTAAAATCTCATTATTTTCATTGACGTTTTCCATATGAAATCCTACCATCAAAGCCTCGGTTTTATGTAGAACTTGCCCTTTAGTTGCTAAGTAATACCATAACTTTGGCTCTGTTGCTTGATATTTTGCTATTATAAACAAGTAACTATTTCTTAATCTACACTAATGTTAATTATTTACCTTATAATTAACACTAGTGTCCACAAGCAGACATAAGTAAGCACTGTGTAGTAAGACTGGTGAAACCAAACTAAAAAATAACCGCGAATTTAGCAAAGATTCCTAGTGCAATAAGCGTTAACAACAGCACACTAAAAGCAAAGGCGGTATGTGCCTCCGCGGCCAGGTAGATACCGCGTTTCCAGCTAGTATATGCTTTTTTTTTTTGTTAGTATGCTCATGCTTCAGTGTTAGTAATTACTTATTACTAGGGGCTCGTAGCAGCAATTGCTGCTTTTTTATCAACTAACATATTTTAATGAAAACGCTTTGTTATTCTAAATTATTTATTTTTAAATGCAACTTAAAGTTTTATGCTATATTCACAACAATATTTCTTTATAAACAATATTTTTGTGTATAAGTCTTCATCATTTTTCAATTTTCCTTGTTGTCTTCTGGTAACGATCTTTACTTTAACATCTGAATGTGCTTTCGCTCTACTGAAGGCAACATATAGTTGTCCGTGGCTGAAAACAGGGTTTCCCAAGTATATTCCAATTTTTTCAAACGTTTGGCCTTGAGCTTTATTTATCGTCATTGCAAATGTTAATCTAAGAGGAAACTGTGTTCTCATAAATGAAAAAGGCATATTTTTATCCGTAGTGATAAGCTTTATTCTAGGTAAGAAAACTGCTTGACCTTTGTTTTTCCCTGTTAAGATTTCTAAATGTAAAGTTTTTTCATACATGGCTTTTACGATCATACGTACTCCGTTTACCAGTCCAGAAGCCATATTCATATTTCTAATAAACATCACAATTGCTCCTATTTTGATTTTCAAATTGTGTGATGGCATTCCAGATGGTGTTATTGAATTTAGATGTTCTACTGGTATGTTTAATCTTTCATTCTCGTCGTCAGTTACAATGGAATCTATGCTTCGGTATGATTTCTCTTCTCCTGGAATCATATTGAGAACTTGATTGTTTAGCTTTTCACAATTGTCATTAAGAGGGCAGATGATGCATTTGGTTGCAAGTTCACAAATATTTTCATTGTTGAAATTGTTTCCAAATACATGATTTACAATGGAATCGTCACATATAATCTCTTGTGGTATATAGATGATATATTCACCTAAATCTGAACTTAAATGTCCATTCCCAAGCTGTAATACCCATTGGGAAAATTGTTGTTCATCGTCTCTTGCGCGCATGTTTTTTGTAGGATGTAATATCCGAACTGTTGGCCATATTTTACTTCTTTGAATGCAGGATTCAATTATTTCAACTTTGCCAGAGTGAGGGACTACTGGCAGTACTTGCCTGAAGTCACCTCCAAAAACTATTATTTTACCTCCCATTGGTTTGTCAACTAAAGTAATGTCTCTTAGCAAACGATCAATACATTGTACAGCATCAACTGGAACCATTGAAGCTTCATCAATAACAATAATAGACGAATTCCTCAATACATTTGCCCTGTCATCAGTGTGTTTGATGGAAGACACAGATGTTTCTGTTAATGGTACAGGTAGGCCAAAAAGTCGGTGCATTGTTGTGCCACCATCCAAAAGTAGTGATGCAATTCCAGTCCATGCTGCTGCTAATACACTTAATCCCATCCATTGTACAATATTGATAATGCAAGAATAAACAAAGGTTTTTCCACATACTCCTGGAGATTCCAAAAAGAAAAGTGTTTGGTCATTTTCATCATTGTTTGCTGTAACCTTTGATACAATATTGTCAACAATAACCTTTTGTTCAGGGTTTAGTTGGCCATATATTTCTCTTCCTTTATTTGCACATTCATCAATGTTGAACAATAAAAGGTTTTGTTGGATAGCTGGTGTAGGTGTTGGTAAGTTCAGTTTTGAGCAGTTTAGACCATTTGGTTTAGTACATTTTCAATTTGTAAAAGTCCTTTGTTTTCTGCATTTTCTATGTTGTCTAATCTAAAGTCTGCAATCATGTCTTGTTTAAATCTTAGCCAGAGATTTAAAGGTGAGGAGGGTTCACAGAAGCAACAAATGTAGGCGAACAGTTCTCTAAGTTGATGAGGCATATTGGTTGCAATCATTTCTTGTAAGCAATTGATCCATTCTTGATCGTTCTCAAGTTGTCCACGCGCAACTACTGCTTCTCTATATGTTTCGTAATAAGTCCCGTTGAATTGACGTAAATCTCTGAATGACTTTGCTCCTTTAACGTGAAGTAGTAATATTCTTATGAAAAATCGTTGTGCATCATTTGGAGCTACAGCGTACATACCTCCTATGATTTTGTCACCACCTGTTTGCCTTTTAGTCCATTTGTTGTTTTTGAATGTGTAATGGTTTGGCATTTCTGGGTATAGATATTGATGAGCCTGTACATCATGATCATTCAGGCGAAACCAAGCAGTTAATGTAGTGTGTTTGTTGGATGCGTTTTCAAGAGCTGTAGCCTCTTCCCCTTGTCTAAAATGCACATTCTGAGTTCCCTCTTCATGTATAGCTAATAGGACAATAGAATGTGACTGTTCATGCATTCCATTTTGATGTAGTCTCCAAACGCATTCATGAGCGCTCACATATGTCATATTTGCATAGCTCATAATTTCATCGTAATTTGTGTCATTGGTTGTTACGTTTTTTACAAACGCCATGTTAGCTACATCATACCCTTTGTAAACATATTTGAACAAATATTTAATACTGAGAATGCTTGAACAGATCTCTACATTTATGTGAGCGTCGTATTTTAAGAGAAGGTATTTGTTATATGGAACAACGTCACGATTGTCAACTTGATAAACTCCCTTTGCTCTTGAACCCGTATCTCTTCTTTGGTATTTGGGATAACCATCATTATTAAAAATTGTTTCCTCACAAAACAAAGGGAAGCCTTGGGACATTTCCCTTCAACAATACATGGCGAATTCATGTTTCTATTTCCGCATGGACCATGAACCATAGTTTTTAATACTATTTCATTTAATCTTGGGAATTCCACAGGATTCGGTAGTTCTGCACACACTAAATTGTCAATGTCTTCTGATTCGTGAAACTTTGAATCGTCTTGAAGTACTAAAAGCATGTGGCAATGTGGTAAACCTCTTTTCTGAAATGCAATTACATGTACGTATGCTATAACCTTTCCAAATACGTTACGTTTCAATAAGTCATTTTTTATTTCATTTAGCTTTAGCTTAAATACTCTGGATACAATATCCGGTCTGTCACAGGCTGATTCAGAGGGACCCAACGAATTCGTTATCTCAGGCCATTTATGGTTGCACGTGATTGTTAAAAAATGTCTGGTTTTCCATATTTCCGTACTATGACCATAGCGTCTTGATACCGTTGCACCATGTTTCTGGGACTCCCTTCAAAGGAAGATGGCAGGATGACCATTTTACCTGCTCTAAGATTATCTTGTTGAATGTGGTTCGTCACAAAATCTTGGAGACCTCTGTACTGTTCTGTCCTAAACTCAGTTTGGTGTGTTCTTAGGTAATTAAGTCTAGTTGCTTCCACTCTCGTGTACTGATCCACCAAGTATTCTTGAAACAACTTTTTACTGAGATGTAGAAGAGAAACCCCAACTCTAACAGCTATTCTAAAGCATACAAATTGTAACAGCGTCAATTTTTGCCTATTTGGTTGTCTTCTTGCTCCATTATGAGTCATATCCTTATCCCATCCCGGCTCACCATAAGGGAAAATCATAGGATAAAGCATTGGATCACAGTGAGGACTTAGAACTGATAGCAGTTTTGGACCTCCTTCCGTCGCTGAACAACAACGTGACGATGTTCTGGTGGTTCTCCATCTCTCGAGGTAAACACACCGGCTATTTCATCTGCAGTAGGTCTATTGTATCGACGTTTGTCCATTGCAACTCTGTCAACAAAACGAAGATCTAATTGTTGAGGTGAGTTTTGATTCTGTTCATTTCTGAGCATTTGACCTCCTCGTATGTATGCTTGGCCGTAAGGATTAGTTGATAAAATATCTATTAGTCGTGTTAAAATTTCTTCGTTCAAATATTGGTTTTCCAACCTTCCTAACCTGATGTTGTTTGCTGCCGTTGAATCAATTATATATAACTGGCCGTATGAAGGAATCTGTTCATTTTGTGGATATAGGTCTGAAATATATCTGTGAATCTGGCCTTGTACCTTGAAAGTATAAGGGCCGTTTCCAGGTATTTCCTTATTACATGCTGAAAGCGATGCAAAAGCCATAGCACTGTTGTATTTCCTTATGTTTTCTATAAAACCTCTATTATGTAGCATCACGCATTGTTGGCAGGTTTGGTCTAGACTTCCAACACCATTTAGAGTCACATTATTTTCATTCATTAAAGGCCGCCTGAAGTTGTTGTTTTGTTCAACATTTCCTCCTGCATTATTGTAGATTAATCTTAATCGCTGCTGGGCGTCATTTCTATATACTCTTCTACGACATGGTAGTCTTCCTCTACTTCTATACATTTTTCTTAGTTATTATAACCTAAAAATCTGACAGTAAATAAATAAACATTGTTTACAACAGCTGGTAATAAAATAAAAACACTGTAGTTAGCATTTGAAGTTCAAAGTCCAGTGGGGCAGAACCCTAATAATTTACCATGTTAATTGTATTTTTCCCCACGTCATTAGATCTCATACTTTAAAATAAGCCATTTTCCAACTTCCTAACTTATTTCTATCCCGAGAAATTTCATGGGAACCGATTCGCTTCCGAAATTAAGTATATAGAAGATATCATCCAAGGGGCTATTTATTGTATAAGTGATTTACTAGACATTCCTTTTTCAACGTGCTTGTTTCGGTAGTAAAGTTATCTTTCTAACATCTGATCTCAACCGAACAGGTAATAAATTTCCTTTAAATACGCATCAATCTTATACTTATCTTAAATTGCTTCAGTACGTTTATGTACACCTTCTGTGTACCATTCTCTGTATCACCCATGACATCAATATTACGATCTATCTATCGTTGCGAGATTACTTCGAAAAATAAATTTTACAATTGTCACTAAAACTGCATATTTACCTTCTGGTTAAGTTCACGATTACTTGCAAATGTTAATCCATCATCTACAGACTACTGATGCCAATCTCTCCGGAAACATTGTAAAAGGTTCGTTGAAAACTTCAATTATTCCATTCGATGTTAACGAATTATGTACCATTATACCATTATAAGTATAACTTAAATTTAATAATTGCAAGCCATTATTTACTTCCTTAGGTTTAATTGTCAGTTTACATTGTCAAAATATAACTGTTGCTTTGGTAAACTGTTTTCGGTGACTCAATTTCAGTCATCGTATTTAGGTTATTGTGTAAAGAACTTGAATATAAATTTGAATTTATACCTGAATATTTCTTTATCTTTTATTTAGGGTAGAAAATTTTTGCCACGAATATTTAGTTATTTTCTTTCAATGCTTAACGTAGTCTCGCGGAGTCTCGCATGTGGTCGGATTGCTTCAAATCAAAAGTTATAGTAGTATTTAGGTTAATGTATCAAACACGATTTCGCTAAAATCTATTTATTATTTAGGTTATAATGTAGTGGTTGAACTGGTTTAAAAAATTTAATAAATTAATGGGTGTTAAATGTTCTCAAAAACAAATCGTTAAACTAACTCGAGATACAACCTTTTCACCACAAATAATGCCATTGTCCCAGTCGGTTGATTAAAGTAGGGCCGATTCAATCTTTTGATTTGCTTAATTACCACAATTTCTGCTCGATTACTTCCACTGAACATCAATATAATAACTGCCATGTAACACCAATAAAAATGATCTCGGACGCCAAGTTATTTTTTAATTATGCTCGGAATAACTAAACCGAGGTTGTTTACAATGAAAATTCTACCAAAATGTAAAAAAATAAAAAATATACAAACTATGTTTATTAACAGTTAATGATAGGGTTAAATAAAATATATGTTATAAACTAGTTATAGCCTTAAATTACTAAATAATTGTTATAAATATAAGTACGTGTACAAAATATAATAAAACTTCTTGAGAACCCCTGGCATTATAAAAAATAAATGCGGAAATGCAAACCAAGGTGATGTAATCCTTGTATCAACGTTGCGCAATATCTCGAAATAATACTTTACGTTGTAAACCACATCCAAAATGGAATTTTCCTTCTTATAAATTTATCTTCATGAAATTGAATAGTCAGTTTATTGCATTTTCTTGAAATTTTGAATACAAAAATTGCAATCATAAAATGAAAGCGTACGTAAAAATAGAATTAAACGTGTAATTGAAATGTAATTAAAGTAGAAAAGTAAAAGTAATAAAAGTAAAAAAAAAGTGCCTGCAAAGAGTAAATGTTTTAATTTTTAGTATTATGAGTTAAATTATCTTACCATTAAATCAATGGCACTTTTCACAAAATTTAGGGGGAAACCCAAAATTATGGCTTCCTGCATCTAACAGCGTACCACAAGAAGTGAACAAAATGGACGCTCCGAATATCTGGGAATATAGCCGTGCGCGAAAAAATTTGCGCAAAGAATTAAGTCAACGATGACGCGTTGCGCGAAAATATTGAGCAGAAAAAAAATAATTTAAAGAAGTGGGAGTATAAACCTTTAAGAAGATATGCACTTAAGTTACACCAAGATGCAAATAAAGTTGCCTACCGCACACTTACAAATCATTAATAAATAAATCTTTTCTTATATTTACAACTAAATGAACGATGAACATAAATTACGGAATATTTTAATACAACTCAAAATGGGTTGTTACAAGGTAAAACTATTTCTTTCTATAGTGTGACCTGCAATTACCTATTTTTGCATCAATTCGCTAAACTACTAAATTGCAAGAATTTAATTTATTTACTTTATTGTAGTAACAAGACATTAACTGCCTAAATTTACTGTTTGTTTTTCAAATTTAATGTAAGTTGGAGTACATATTATTGACTGCTTTATTTACCAAGAGAGAAATTAATTATATTTATTTACTGAATAAACGAATTATTACTTATTGCGTACTGGTTTTGATTTTCCCGTGTCTTTGTATATACGCTAATTAAAATTTCTTCCTTCACATTCCCCGTTTCTTTATTCCGTTTTTGGACTTTTGCAGTTTTATTTTAGAAAGTTCATGGCTCCTACTATTACTATTAAAAAGGCTTATGCTTATCGAGAGTTATACTAGTCTAATGCAAATAATAAATCGTTTGACCACGCATCCAAAGTGGTCTAATTATCTTCACTAGCTACTGGGTTGTGCTGGGTCATAATCGTTCTACGGCATTGTATCAAGGCGATACAAATTATTGGCCCCGTTACAACAATTTAATTAATTTTTTTAAATAATCTATGTCGTAATGACGTTTAAAACTTCATGTCAGATAGAGATTAATAGAGATTAACACATGTTAACTTAACCCTAGGATGCATACGTGAATTTTTATACGTTATAGCATAACATGAGTCTCGCAGACTCGCTTTAAAAATAAAATAAAAAAAGGTAAATTTTAACTCTTTATTTAACTCTTAAAGATAACAACTATTCAGTACACATTTTACATAACAAAACACTGTGTTCTTTGCATATTGGAGTCTTACACTTATAACAAACTTGAGTACTCATTCGTCCAATATGTGAAGGGCATTCAGAACATCTCTCTTTCTTTTTTGGGGCCGTGTCTGCTTCTTGGCGTTCTTGCGGTAGATCAATAAATAAGCTCATGTTGCTCCGAATGGTCTTTGTAAGTTTTGGGTTTTGCGCCCTTCTTTTCATAAACGGTAAAACTAACTCGGTTGCTAACTCTTTCAAAAAATATCTCCTTTTGTTTGTTTTTCCGGAAGCAAAACTCTCATTTTCATGTATATAAAGAAAAAAACGCATTAAGAGCTGCCACATCCATAATATTGTACCACACAACGAGAGGCCAACGTCTAGTTTGACGCTTTAGGGTGTAGTTGCCAAGCATTTAATCCATATGATCAACACCACCTTTCGTTTTGTTGTAAAACTTTATAATTTCTGGCCTCTTTACTAGGCTCTCATTATCTATAGATTGATCATGATGCATGGAACTTAGAAGAAGGACCACTTTATTTTCTTTTGGAACGTAGCTCACTATAGTCAAATTATCATTGAACCCGAAAATAGAGGAATGAACACATCTTTCTTTGGCAGCTTGAAATTCGTTGGGAATTTCTTTTTTATTTTTGCGTAATGTTCCAACACAAGTTATTCCTATAGAAAGTAAATGTTGAGCTAAGGGAATGCTAGTAAAAAAGTTGTCAATAGTCAAGTTACGACCAGAATGTTTGATAGTAACAGTCAGACTTTTGACAACGTTTTCCGCTACATTTTGTTGGATATTTTCACCGGGTTGTCGACCTAAATATATCTGTGCATCAAGTGCATATCCTGTTTCACTTTCACAGAGCCAAACAAATTTTATGCCATATTTCGCTGGTTTTGATGGCATGTATTGAATAAAGTTACATCGACCCCTAAATGTAAGTAGCTGTTCATCAATAGTTACGTCTTCTTTTGGTATCATAACTGTTCGGCACTGCTTCAAAAACAACTCCCAGATATATCGAATGTGAGTAAATTTATCGGTTTCAAATCTAGCTGAACGTGTTCTACGGTCATCAAATCGGATATACCGTCTTATATTTTCAAAACGATTGACAGAAATTGTAGTTTATAAAGTGGGTTAGAAGTTTTATCTAGAAATAATTCTCTGACAGTTGTATCCCAGCTTTTGTCGACACCAGCTAACAGCAGCAGACCAAAAAATGCACTGATTTCATCTTTTTCAATTATTGGCCATGTCTTACCTTTTTTTTCTAATTCTCGACTGACTTCTCTATTAGTGCATAATAATATTTCTTCAATCATGTCTTCAGTTACAAATTTATCCCACGCATTTTTTGGAGACCAAATTTAATTTTTACTTTGGGTCCCGGCGTGAAACGAATTATATTGTGTGATTTGACCTTTGTTTGTAAAGGGGGAGTAGATTGCCAATGAAAAATATTCCTACTAGTATATAATGACCATGAATTTGTTGGAATTGTTTCATCCAAGTTTATTGCTTCCGTGTCTGAAGACTTTTCGGAATCGTCGTCTGAGATGTCATTATCGTCATCGAATATCGCAGGTTGCTCGTATTCTTCGTCCGCCTCTGATGCTTCACTTTCGCTAATTGGATCTTCACTGCCATCCTCTTCATACCACTTTAACATTGTTTCCCCAAAATCAGGTTCAGTGGGATGAACGGATCGTTTTCTACTTGAAGATGCCATAATATTTATCTGAAAGTACAGGATCTTTTATTAGCCGAATTTTTATATTGTAATATTCATCTTAATCGAACAATAATAATATGGATAAAATATGAACTAAACAAATACATACCTCTTTGTAAAAAGCTTGCGTTCTAATCCGAAGAGTATTATATAACACGTGTTACTATACAGATACAAGAAAGACACGCTCCACTCTGTCTCAAACTAGACTGCACAGTGCACACTGGACTTAGCGACTGGCAACAATTAAAATGTAAGCATAACATTCCCCTACCACTTTGACCGTAGCGTCGCACCGGCAACTATAAAAACTTAATTTCGCCGCGTTCGTTGGCTTATAAATACATAAGAGTCTTCCGGACTCATGTTATGCATTGAGCGGTTGTAAACAAAAAAAATTTTTTTTTTCAATTGTTTTCTCACATTACTCGGATTTTCTTATATCATTTTTTGGCTGCTAAATTACACGTCGTATCAAAAAATTGCATAGAACACAATTCATTGATACGTTTAAGATCTATCTCTAGGTATCGTTATATCTTCGAAATATGTAGCTGTTTTAGAAATATTTGATAAAAAACAAAAATTGCCCCTCATAACCCTCCCTCCCATCCGCGGCTGGATTTCTCCCAAAATCTAATCAGCTCCAAGCGAAATGAAAATAAGCCAAGTACAAAATTTTAGGTACGTAGATGTTGTCGTTCTGAAGTTATCATGACCGTTCTTGATAAACTTGGCCATACGTTGTAAAATGAGCTAGTAAGTCCATTTAGCGATCGTGGAAAAAAGTCGATTGCATAACCTTCTATACCTACATATGTACATGTAGGAAATATTTTTGATTATGAACATTTTGTCAATTTACTTTGTTAAACTCCTAGTTAATTATAGTTTGCAAATTACTGGAAATGCTACTAATTTAACAAACTAGTTCAAATATACTATGCATATGCTTATATAAGCTAACAACTTATGCCATTATGATCTACATTCATAATTGAAAGTTTAAGTTTACGCTTCAAAGCGTTTGGTAGATAAATAACAAACACGCAGAATAATATAACATCGTTTTTTTAACTAAGGAATCGCTTTTTTTTCTTTAGTTCAACTTACACTTTTATTAATTGTTGTTGCAAATTTTAGGTAATTCTTTTCATTAATTAATTTTATCTTAATGTCAATTTTTTTAATTTCACTTGGTTTTCATATTGGTAACAACGTGTGTTTCTCTTCTATTTGGATTTAACAATATTTTTTAACGTTTGTATACCATTTTCTAATTTCCCTCATCTACGGTTATAAACTTTTTATTATACAGAACGTGCATAGTAAAATTTTGAAGCATGAAGACTACGCTCTAACAGAACTTTTCCATTATTATATGCAGTTAAATTCTTAAGCTCCACATTACATTAGACTTCGGTAGTAAGTTTAAGTAAAAGTATCTAATTAGTGTTTTCATAAACCAATTTCGAACTTCTAGCAATAAACGTTTATAATACTATTACAAATACTCTCTGGTATTCACCTTCGCTACTATTAATCCAAAGGGAACAATATTAACAGACCATTAACGTTTCATATGTGATAACTACAGTAAACAATAATTAACATTGTTCCTTATAATGTTAGTATAATGCCACAATCACTAAAAGTGTTTGCTAGTAGAGGTAATTTCAAGGTTTTGAGGTAAATCCACTAAGTTAGTACAAAGATTGTGTTAAGTTGAATAATTAATTCTCTCAGAATAGTAAAATTGGAACATGTTATACCTAATACTTTTTTTGTTGAAAACGTTGACAAGAATGTAATTTTGTTACTAACCTTCCCTCAAGCGTTTTATTGGATATTGGGATGGTATAAATTTATATAAATCACAGGTTTCTAATTTTGTAACAATTTTGTTACACACTACCACAAACGTACTCAATTTAATTTTTGGGAAGTAACCAAAGAATTTTTTACAAAATCACCCTGAAATTATAATAGTTAAGTCTCACGTAGGTAATGTAACAATTCAAATGCACCAATATGATTATCTTCCACTATTTTATGAACCTGTTAATAATAACATTACAAAAGCTTCAGGAGACATTCGACTTACACTTGGCTTCCTAAAATTCATTTCAATTCAACGGTTCTCCAAATTTAATCAGATGATATTATATTTAATAATACCTAACTATAATACCTATTCACAATAATAGAGTATAGTATTCAAACTGAAACGAATTATTGTGTTACCAATGTTCCGCATTCAATCAAATAAAATTATACTTATTTTTCCAACTCGTGATATATGAAGTAAAAAACATACTACTTTTGTAATATTTTAAATTTTAATGATACCTTACCGATTATTATAGGATATAGAACACTTTCTTACATAGAGCTAGCTCTAACTCCCAAATTAACCAACGATTTGAAGTAAGAAGGTGATGTAATAAGTCTGGTAAATTGTTAATAAACTTTGCACTAAACTAAGACACAAATTTAGTCATTTGTTGTTTACAAGATATATAACAATTGCATAAAAAACATGTTGGACAAACGCTAAGAAATTTAAGACGTCGAATTCTTTCACAACGTAGCGATATAAGAAGTATGAAACAATCTTATGCATAACCCTTATACGCCAAAGAGCCTAGCAATACTGTAACTTTGAGAATGAACTTCATTCTTTTTATCCTAATGTTTTATTCTTAAAATATCTGGTGTGGAAATTAAAAGAAATGAAATAATTTTCATAATATTTTTTTAGGATAATTATGCTTCCTCTGTTTAATACGTCCACAACGAAAATAGGGCACATTGTAAAAGCAAAAACAATATTCTATGTCAGATTATAAAAAATTCTATAACATATCGATCATGCAGTTTAAGCATTTTTAATGTTTAATTAATTTTTAGACTTGTATGACTTTGTATTAAGAATCCTTATAAAGAAAAGTTATGGAAAATTAAATTTTCTTTAAAAAGCATATTCACATTTTTCCTATACAGTAGATCGTTATTCAGATATTGAAAATATCTGGCGTGGAACAATACACGGCCTTCCAACCTACAAGGCGAAAATTAAAAGAAATGAAATAATTTTAATAATAATTTTTTTGGGATAATTATGCAGTCTCTCTTTAATAGTCTATAACGAAAATAGGGTACATTATGAAAGCACAAACAATATTCTGTCAGACGGACGTTTAAAACTTCATGTCAGATGGAGGTTATACGGGGTGCCCACGAGATCACTTTCCGGCTGCCATTTTTTTATTTATCTCTCGATTTAAATGAAACTTGGCAGGGTTGTTACTCTAACCAAACGTCATTTCCGACTTCCGGTTTCACCGGAAAACACCTTAACCTTTGATTTTTAAATGACACCCCTCTATATTTTTTGTTTTTCGGATTCTGGAGGTCAATTTACGGCCGATTGTGTAATATTTAAATCGATTTTTTTCCAAATGTAATTTTAAAATTGAATTTTATTTTCTCATCCAAAGTGCCATGACCATCTTAAAATCATTCTACATACTTAACTCACTTCCAGAAAAATGCAAACTCACTTTTATCTTTGTTAACTTTTTTACTAGAACGTTCTAAACTTTATTTTTGCCGTAGCTCAAAAAAATTAAATGGAAGCATACCACTTTCATAAAACTACTAAATGCAGTATTTTAAAACGAATTTAATGGCGTATAACACGTTTTGTCATTTTTACCCATTTTCGATTTAAAACATTTTTATTTTTATATTTACGTCTTACTCATTAATAAAATACACTTCCTATGTCACAGCACATGAGAGTTGCCATGAAAACAATAGGTGGCTAGGTTGCCATGGAAACACTATGGTAAATTTAAAAGTTTATATTTTGCTTAAAAATTAAATTAAAGTTTGTACTTAGTTTAATTATAAAAATTAACAAAAATGTTTACCAAGAGTGAGCAGGTTGATATACTTATTATGTATGGAAATTGTGCCAAAAATGCAGCGGAAACCGAACGAGTTTATCGGCAAGAATATCCTGAGTGTCTTCATCATCCTACAAGATAATACATTATCTACCTTATAAGAAAAATGTGCCAAGAACCAGATAATTTGCAACAACATTTTATTATTAATGAACAAACGGAAGAAAATGTACTAGCATATGTCATTCAAAACCCCACAGCATCCACAAGGGAAATTGCCTTTGAATTAGACATTGGCGCAGAATCAGCAAGAAAGATCTTGAAGAAACATGGATACAAATCATTTAAGTACCAGCTTCACCAACATTTGTACGAGGGAGATTTTGTTAGAAGACTGGAATATTGCAACTGGTTCTTGGAACATAACGATGCCGATAATAGCCTAGCCAATTCTATTTTGTATTCTGACGAGTCGAGATTTACCAATAATGGAATGTTCAACCGGCAAAATACAAGATATTGATCAACGATAAATGAACACCGAATGATGGAAGGTAATTTTCAAGACATATTTGGAGTAAATGTATGGGCTGGAATAATTGGTACTCGTATTGTGGGACCGATTCTTTTCCAAGGGCATTTAAATGCAGAACGATATTTGGGTTTTTTACAACATGAAATTGAAAATTTTTTGGAGGAATTACCGTTGGAAATAAATAATCAACACCTTTATTATCAACAAGATGGTGCGCCGGCTCACAACGCTATTGTTGTGAGAAATTACTTAGAAGAACGATTTGGAGAACATGTTATCTCTACCCGTGGACCGATCCGGTGGCCTCCTCGTTCGCCTGACCTTACACCTCTTGACTTTTTTTGTGGGGCCATATTAAGGAGATTGTTTACCGAACACCGCCAACAACACTTAACATCTTAGAAAACCGTATACGAGCGGCATTTGCTAGCATTACCCCCGACATGCTTAGGAATGTCGTAGAAAACAACGTTTTTCGTGTTAGGAAATGTCAAGAGGTGGAAGGGCAGCACTTTGAAAATTTAATTGGTGGTTAAAAGGTCCAAAAGTTATAATCTAATACCTATTGTTAATGTTATATTATTGTTAATGTTATTAATTTTTTTTAATACTGTTTAAAATTATTACACTCTGTTTGTTTTAAAATAAATTTTGTTCAATCGTTGTCTGAAAAAATTGGAAAAATACGCAAAGCAATGCATTAAAATTGTGCTGCTTTAAAAACAACTCTCAGACGCGCCTATAATGCGGAAAAAATAAAGTTTAGAACGTTCTAGTAAAAAAGTTAACAAAGATAAAAGTGAGTTTGCATTTTTCTGGAAGTGAGTTAAGTATGTAGAATGATTTTAAGATGGTCATGGCACTCTGAATGAGAAAATATAATTCAATTTTAAAATTACATTTGGAAAAAAATCGATTTAAATATTACGCAATCGGCCATAAAATGACCTCCAGAATCCGAAAAACAAAAAATATACAGGGGGTGTCATTTAAAAATCAAAAGTTAAGGTCATTTCCGGTAACACCGGAAGTCGGAAATGCTTGTGAAAAATTCCCAAAAATGACGTTTGGTTAGAGTAACAACCCTGCCAAGTTTCATTTAAATCGATAGATAAATAAAAAAATTGCAGCCGGAAAGTGCTATCGTGGGCATCCGGCATACATGTTAATCAAGAAAAAAATTGAAATTCCAAGAAATTTTCTAAAATATCGATAATGCAGCATTTTTAATCTTAATTAATTTTTAGACTTATATGGCTTTGTATTAAGAAACTTTATAAAGAAAAATGTAAAATTATATTTTCTTTAAATTCAGATTTTGCCCGTAAAGTTGATCGTTATTCAGATATTGAAAATATCTGGCGTGCAACAACAACCTACAAGGCGGAAATGAAATACTTTTAATAGTTTTTTTAGGATAATTATAAAACCTATTTTTCAATACGATCATAACAAAAATAGGCAACATTGTAAAAAAACAACATGTCAGATGGACGTTTAAACTTTCGTATTAGATAGACGTTGAAATACATATAGACACAACAACAAACAAAATTCCAAAGCCGCCCGCTTCTATGAAATACTGATAATACAATTTCAGCATTTTCACTCAAAATGTGTGCGTGCGTGCATGCGAGCGTGTGTGCCTGCGTCCACTGTAACTCCAGAACCCGTACTGAATTGTGATTTTGAGAGAAATTCAGCCGTTTATTAGGACCAGTTTTGGTTTTTTTTTAAATATTTCTGAAACAGCTCTATATTTCAAAAGTATAAAAATACATAGAGACATTAAATATATCGATTAATTTACTCGTTTTCCGTCTCTGTTTCTCGAATATGAAACTTTTACTGTATTTTCATCTGAAGTACTTGGGGGGCTTTCTGAATTTTCTTTTCTGCTGTCTGCTCTGTCCGGCCTATTTATGCGCTTCTTCCCAGACTTCTTGCGGTATTTTGAATTTTCCATAGCCTTTTTTAGCCAAGCATCACTCCAGGAGTTATTATCAGATAGATAGCTATCAGATGATGTATCAGATAGTACTTCCGAAGGAATATACTCACCTCTATCAGATGTAGCATACCGATCTGATACTTCTTCGTCTTCATACAGATTTTTTTTCACCGTATTTTCATCTATGGTTTCACAACCCTCGCTTTGAAATACAACTATTTTACCGGCTGTAACCTTATTTCTTCGGAACTATTAGTGTTCGTGTCGTTAAATTAATAAAGAGGCGGTGGTTCAATACCTATGTTTTCTAATGCCTTCGAAGCGTAATTTACCCGAGGTAAAGTTTAAGTGTAAATATGAATGAAAATGGTTAAACTGCATTATTGACAGCTTATAGAAGAGGACGACTTTGGATTTTCGTTTTGTTAATATCAATTTAAGTCTATTAAACCTTATCTGAGATAAAGCTTTAAACACCATTATGACATAGAATATTGTTTTTGTTTTTACAATGTTGCCTGTTTTCGTTATGAACGTATAAAAAACAGATTGCATAGTTAACCTAAAAGGATTATAATTAAATTGTTTCATTCCTTTTAATTTCCCCTTTGTATGTTGAAAGGTCGTGTATTCTTTCACACCAGACATTTTTTAGCTTATATACATATATAGATATGGAAGATTATGTAATCGACATTATTACATCACGTTTGACACAGTTTCGCCAAGATCGGCCATGATGTCTGTGTTTGCGTCTGGGTCTGTGTCTGTGTCTGTGTCTGTGCCTGTGTCTGCGTCTGTGCCTGTGTCCGTATCCGTGTCCGTGTCCGTGTCCGTGTCCGTGTCCGTGTCCGTGTGCGTGTCCGTGTCCGTGCCCGTGTCCGTGTCCGTGTCCTGTCCGTGTCCGTGTCCGTGTCCGTGTGCGTGTCCGTGTCCGTGTGTTTGTCTGTGCCTGTGTATGTGTCTGTATCTGTGTCTGTGTCTCTCTCTGTCTGTGTCTGTCTGCGTCTGCGTCTGCGTCTGCGTCTGCGTCTGCGTCTGCGTCTGCGTCTGCGTCTGCGTCTGCGTCTGCGTCTTCGTCTGCGTCTACGTCTGTGTCTGTGTCTGCGTCTGCGTCAGCTTCCGTCGTGTCTGATCCTGTTGCGTGTGTGTGTCCGTGTGTGTGTGTGTGTGTGTGTGTGTGATGTGTGTGTGTGTGTGTGTGTGTGTGTGTGTGTCGTTGTGTGTGTGTGTGTGTGTGTGTGTGTGTGTGTGTGTGTGTGTCTGTGTGTTGTGTCTGTGTGTGTGTGTGTGTGTGTGTGTGTTGTTGTGTTGTGTGTGTGTGTTGTGTGTGTATGTGTGTTATGTGTGTAGTATGTGTGAATGTGTGTTCGTGTGCCGGTGTGTATGGGGGGTGCGTTCGTGTGTATGTGTACTTGTGTGCGTGTGTGTGATAGAGGGAGACAGGGTGAATGCATGTGCGTGTCCGTGCCCGTGTCCGTGTCCGTGTCCGTGTCCTGTCCGTGTCCGTGTCCGTGTCCGTGTGCGTGTCCGTGTCCGTGTGTTTGTCTGTGCCTGTGTATGTGTCTGTATCTGTGTGTCTGTGTCTGCTGTCTGTCTGTGTCTGCGTCTGCGTCTGCGTCTGCGTCTGCGTCTGCGTCTGCGTCTGCGTCTGCGTCTGCGTCTGCGTCTGCGTCTGCGTCTGCGTCTGCGTCCGTCTGCGTCTGCGTCTTCGTCTGCGTCTACGTCTGTGTCTGTGTCTGCGTCTGCGTCAGCTTCCGCGTCTGCATCCTGTATGCGTTGTGTGTGTGTGTGTGTGTGTGTGTGTGTGTGTGTGTGTGTGGTGCGTATGTATGTGTGTGTGTGTGTGCGCGCGTATGTGTGTGTCTGTGTGTGTGTGTGTGTGTGTGTGTGTGTGTGTGTGTGTGTGTGTGTGTGTGTGTGTGTGTGTGTGTGTGTGTGTGTGTGTGTGTGTGTGTGTGTGTGTGTGTGTGTTCGTATGTATGTGTGTGTGTGTGTGTGATATGTGTGTGTCGTGTGCCGTGTGTATGGGCGTTCGTGTGTGTGTACTTGTGTGCGTGTGTGTGATAGAGGGAGACAGGGTGAATGCATGTGCGTGTGCGTGTGCGTGTGCGTGTGCGTGTGCGTGTGCGTGTGCGTGTGCTTGTGCGTGTGCGGGTTCGTGTGCGTGTGCGTGTGTTCGTGCGTGTGCGTGTAATGTGCGCTTGCGCGTGCGCGCGCCTGTGCTTGTACGTGTGAGTGCGAGTGCGCTTGTGCGTCTGCGTGTTCGCCAATATTTTGGTGTTGTCAAAGTGTCCTATGTAAAGTAGATGGAATATTAAATACAAATATTCTTTCGTAGCTTTATGCTTTTCTTCTACTGTTAAGTCAACCAATAATTATGAATAAAACTTAAGAAAAAAATTAAACCGGCCCTATCCCTGATTCTGCTTGTGCAGAAAACCCTTAAAGCACCTAATGGCAACTCAGAATGAACACTTTTTTAATTTTAGTCTTGATTGTTTGGAGTACGTTTTATTCTTTTATTGATTTTTATCTTCATGTACAGACATATACTTAGGGGCTTTTTAAACTAAGCGTTTTGTTAATTTTAAACCTCAATTTTTTTATCGTTAATCATGCGACAATTGCTGCATGGTGAGAGTTTTTAAGTAAAAGGATTCGTATATACCTAGACTAGTTGTAATTTTATTTTAGACTGTTTGTACTGGTCATTACTTTATTTGTACATTTCTACGGTAGATGTACTTATTCCTAAAACAATATGATGTGGCGAGCACATAACTTTCTTATGCGTATGTCGTGGTATAATAGCATATAGGGACAAGAGTTAATCAATCCCCATACGGATATTTTTAACTTATTCGTGCTATTACTACGTTAAATGTACAAAACGTATGTAGTCAATTAGTTATATACTCGTATGCAAATTTTCTTATTGTGATAAAGTCATATATACCATCCACATCCTATTTAGCTAAATTTGTTTATTTACTAAACAGTTCCGTCTTTATATAATACAACATACACAATCTTTGGTTTGACATCCACTTCAATGCGAAATACGCAATTATATTTAAATTTTATATTAATGAAATATTGGCGTTTCGTCATCGCTTGTCAAATATTAACATCAGGGCTATATTGAACATTTTTGTTTCAGTTTTGGCAAGACTTGTTACATAATTTGTTTAAATCGCTTCTAACGCTGATTAAGAACTGTATAAGGGAAATTTATCTAAAATGAAATTATCGTTAAAGGAGCTTATATAGTATTTGAAATAAGTTGAAGGTTTTACGATGTAGACAGTAGTCAATTTAAGGACTTTTTTATTTTTTATTAGTTATTACTCCAAAAAAAAACACGAAGTAACCAAATATTTTTAATGATTAGTTACCTTAAATAAACGTCTGTTTCCTTTCTTTTAAGATACTAAAAAATCTACTTTAGCGCCATCTATAAAGTATCATCATTTGTTATTCAATTTTAACCAAAATTTGATACATTTGAGATATTTTAAGATACCTCTTAATATACAGTTCCATTAACATCGCTACTACACGTGCGCGCGCCACACACCACACACACGCACGCACCCACCCACGCACCACGCACGCCACACCACCACGCACACACTCACGCACCCACACACTCACACCACCCACCACCACCACCACCACACTCACACATCACACCACCTCACACACTCACACACCACACTCACACCTCACACACTCACACACTCACACACTCACACACTCACACATCACTCACACACTCACACACTCACACACTCACACTCACACACTCACACCTCACACACTCACACCTCACACACTCACACACCTCACACACTCACACACTCACACACCACACTCACACACTCACACACTCACACTCACCACTCACACACTCCACACACTCACACCACTCACACTCACACACTCACACACTCACACTCACACCACACACTCACACACTCACACACTCACACACCACACACTCACACACACTCACACACTCACACTCACACACACTCACACACTCACACACTCACACACACACATACTCACACAGTCACACACTCACACACACTCACACACACACTCACACTCACACCTCACACACCTCACACACTCACACACTCACACACTCACACACTCACACCTCACACACTCACACACTCACACACTCACACTACCTCACACTCACCACACTCACACACTCACACACTCACACACTCACACCCACACCTCACACACTCACACACTCACACACTCCACCTCCACACTCCACACACCTCACACACTCACACACTCATACACCCACACACTCACACCACTCACACACTCACACACTCACACTCTCACACACTCACACTCACACACTCACACACACTCACACACTCACACTCACACACTCACACACTCACACACTCACACACTCACACGCTCAGACACTCACACACTCTCACACTCACACACACACACACACACACCACACACACACACCCACACCACCCACACACACACACACACACACACACACACACACACACACACACACACACACACACGCGTTTTGACAGAAGTCGGTTGTCAGACAGATTCTCTATAATTTAATAAATAATTTAATTTATTAAGAAAGACATTCTTATTTTGTGATTTTTCATTGATTAAACAATATGTTAGAAGATCTAAATGTAATTATTGAAAATGTTTTCGAAACTTTAGTTGATGTAACAGAAAAGAGTGGAAATTTAAGAAAAGATTTACGAAGAAGTGTATTAGAATCCGTAAGTAATTTACGAAAAATTTTTTATAATTTGAAGGATGAAATGGATATTAAAGATTCTAAAATTCGTACTTTGGAGAAGCAGTTAGAAGATTTAAATAAAAATATTAATGACATTGACGTAAGTACTGCTAAAATATCTGATACTGAAAATTCATATACATATTCTGATATTTTGAAAAAGAAACCTCTTAGGGTTACAAAATTTAAAGCTGTAGTGTACAACTAAAGAACCGGCAGATGTGGTTAAACAAAATATACAATCAAAAATAAATCCCTGCAAAATTGGTGTTGGAATAAAATCTTTTAAAACTATAGCTAATGGGAAAGTTATTATTGAAACGGTATCACAAAGGGAAATTGACGTTATTTGTAAAAGTATTAATGATTGTTTTAAAAATTAAATGGAAACAAAAATTTCACAATTGAGAAAACCAATGGTATCCATTTTTACAATACCGGATTTTATTAATTTGGAAAACGCGTTAGAAAGTATTATTTCTCAAAATTGCGACTTGAATATTACAA
>JARFJB010001119.1:1465000-1500000 GCA_036346205.1 Vesta saturnalis | reverse complement strand
ATATATATATATATATATATATATATATATATATATACAGTGTGATCAAAGTAGAGGGACCATTCAATAACTTTATCTTACGATATATATAAAAAAAAGTTAAATTATTTTTTGTTTACGGCCATATGCTACGTTTAATAGGGGTATCAATAATAAAAAAGTTAGCAATATTGCATGCTTGAAGTTGATTATATATATATATATATATATATATATTCAATGAGTTGTTGCTTTACCGTCAATAAAACTATATTTATTATTTATGTATGTATGTATGTATTTCAGTCTCGTTTGAGACCTTCTTCAGTGGCTATGAAATGACTTAGATTACAATTTACAGGTTGTTATGATTTTCTAAAGTATGATTATAAATTTTGGGTAAATCATCAAGATCTCTTTTGTTATTGCATACAGTTTCGGTATTAATGTTGATATGTAACATTTCTAACAGTAAAGATTTTTTGTGGTTATAGTCAATATCTAAAACTGTGGTGTTGTAATCAAAATCATGTTTCAATTCATGCACATGTTTTGCCAAAGCTGTGCTCATAGGTTTTACTTTTACGTCTGATTCGTGTTGTATTATTCTATTTTTTAATGGTTGTAAAGAGGTTACGATGTATACTAACTTGCAATTCTTACATGGAATCTGATAAATAGTATTGGTATAATGTTCTTCGTTAATTTTTGATTTTAAGCAAGAATATAATTTTGTTCCTTTATTGAAGGGTAAGCTTGCCGGTTTGAAATTGAATTTGGTTAAATATTTAAATGATAAACTGTTTTTATTTACAAATAGAATCGGGTTATATTTAAATTTAGAATTTTCAATTGTTTTTTCACATTTTTCATTCTATAATTCTTTTAATTTTTATTTTAAATAAAAACAAAACAAAACGAATCAATTGATTTATTTTTTGTTAAAATTATTAGAAAAGCTTAAATTAAATACATTTTTGGGCATACTTAAATACCCTTCTTGTAACCTTTAAAACCGTACGTCCATCTAGTACACATTTGAATTTGATCGCCCTGTATATATGTTTCGACTTGTGTGGGTGTGTGTGTGTTTTGCGCACGTGTGCGTATATATATATATATATATATATATATATATATATATATATATATATATATATATATATATATATATATATATATATATATATATATATATATATATATATATATAATATATATATATATAGTGTGTGTGTGTGTGTGTGTGTGTGTGTGTGTGTGTGTACACAGGGTGTTCCAAAAGTCCATCAGAAAACTCCGGGAGGAGATTCTACGAGCTAAAATAATAGCAGTTTGTAAGGAAATTTTGTTTCGGATTGTAGTTTGTTTGCAAGTTACGGCTTGTCGAAGACCGATTTTTTAAAACTTTCTTTTTAAATAACTTCTGCAGTTCAAGGTCTATTAGTCTCTCATTTGACATACTTACTAATTAGATCAAGTTCTATTGGAGCAGTAATAAAAAAGTCCCATTATTCGCCGTTAGAGGGCACTTTACCTAAAACTCAAAATTTGTTTTGTTGATAACTTTTTTCTCTTGCCAAACATCGCAAAAATATGAACATGATTATAAATAGAAACAATACTAGAAATTATGTGCTCTTTATTCAAGCCGATAAATGCAACCGTTTAGTCAGAAATCGCTATTAAAGTTTGATTAAAATATCAAATGTTGATAATTACATTCGTTAATTAACCGAGTTGGCATGCTTCAAATAACTGTTATTAATACTCTTGATACGAATTGTCACGAACATTGGTTAATCTTCGTATAAGTTTGATTTTTTACCATAATAATTTGGAAAATGGCTCAGCAATACTCAAGTACTGAATACCATGACATGCATTTTTGTTATGGATAAGCAAACGGTAATGCAGAACAAGCGCGTCGGAATTACATAGATGCATATCTTGATAGAAGAATACCACATGCACAAACATTTGCTCACATTCACAGACGTCTGGATAGAAATGATATTTGTGACTGAGGAAGACCAAGAACTACGAGAACTGTAGAAAAAGAAGAAAGAGTGCTGGAGACAGTAGAGGCAAATTCGGCGATAAGTACAAGAAGAATTGCCTCGCAGGAGAGTATTACCTATTCTTTAGTTTGGAATATTCTTCACGAGCAACTTCTTTACCCATGTGCAAAAGGTACAAGCACTTTATCATGAAGGTCCCGTGTGTCGTTTGCAGCTCTGTAATAGCATTATGGAAAAATATGACGAAGATAATGCATTTATTAATAACATTTTGTTTACTGACGAAGCCGGATTTACAAGAGATGGTATTACAAACTATCATAATACTCATCGATGGTCTGATGAGAATCCACATGCATACCAGGAAACAAAACATCAACGAAGATATTCTCTTAACGTATGCGCTGAAATCGTAGAAGATCAATTACTGGGTCCTTACTTTTTTAATGGAGTGTTAAATGGAGATAGTTATTTGGAATTTCTTCGAAACGATCTTCCAGATTTAATTGAAGATGTTCCTCTAAGAACAAGAGCAAATATGTGGCTTCTACAAGATGGCGCCCCTCACATTTTAGTTTGGCTGTTCGTAGATATTTAGGTGAGGTATTTCATAATCGTTGGATCGGAAGAGGTGGACCACAATAGCTTGGGCACCGCGATCGCCAGATCTTAATCCAATGGATTTTTTTCTTTGGGGGCATTTAAAGTCCATAGTTGATAAAACGACGTCAATGATCTGCGACAAAGGATTATTGATGGGTGTGAAACAATTAGAAACAAATCATTTCTAAAATGTGTTAGAAAATGTATAGAGGTGAATGGAGGTCATTACGAACATTTGTTATGATAAACTTGTAAATTGTTACTTACTCTTTGTAACTTTAATTCAATATAAAATAGTTTTAGAAATGGTAGTAACGTATAATCCTTATGTTATGTGTCTGGTATTTCCTCTTGTATTGGTGTTCATGTATTTGTATTTAGTTTTTTTTTTCAGTTTGTCCTGTAATTGGTACTTGTTTCTGTTGGACAAATAAAATGTATTATTATTATTATTATAAAATAGGAGAATCTGTCATACTTTGCTCGTGTAATTCCACTATCTAACGCTATCTCTTTGTAAAACCAGAATCGTTAATAAATAAAATAAAAAAATTGGTCTTTGACAAGCCGTAACTTGCAAACAAATGACAATCCGAAACAAAATTTCCTTACAAACTGCTATTATTTTAGCTCGTAGAATCTCCTCCCGGAGTTTCCTGATGGACTTTTAGAACACCCTGAATATATGTATATATATATATATATATATATATATATATATATATATATATATATATATAACGCACACGCGCACACACACACACACACACCCACACAAGTCGAAAATGGTCCAGATGGTTTCCAATATGCTGAAAACGTGTAAGTCCGTTAAATACTCAAGGGAGTTTCACGCAACAATACTTTACTTAAGGGTGCTTTCTTGTTCCGTTTGTGCGCATTGCACACTTTTATTATCACATAATATTACAAAAAATAATCCAAAATTCTAAAAAACTTGTCTAAGACTCAAATGGTTATAGCACATATCGTGTCACTTTCTCAGTTTATTACAGCACTAGTAGATGTCAATTGCCATAGGTAGGTTAGGTGACAATGTACGTTAGTTCGAAATTGATGGAATGCTGTTTTACCTTATTTTCCCATTTATCCGTACTTATAATTCCGAATCCATTTACTGAACTGGTTATATTTTTACATTTACAGTTGCATGTAATGTTATATACCATATCTGCCAGTACAACGACGTGCAGTGTTAAATTTGCTCAAATCTCGTCAGTTAATGCACTGTATTGCTAATGCCTAATATAAGTCTTAGCTTTAAGCAATCAATGAAATTGTGAAAGACAAAGTGAAAATGACTCTAAAAGTAAACATAGTCTGCGAAATGTAATGATGTAAAATGAAATACTACTTAAAATTCACGTAAAATAAAAACAATAATTCATCCATATTTATAAAATCTTGCTATTGTAAATGTTAACCCATACGGTAGAGACTGAAGTAACTCATTTCTATTTTGCGGCTACACCTTTGCGTGAATTAGGAAATTATATTATTTATCAGACAAATTTAGTCCGCTTCGCGTTAAAATTACAAAAATTTACACAATAAAAAAATATGTTAAATTGTCCATTGCCTAAGTATATTGGTGATATGTAGCCGACAGGCTGAGTGTTGTAGTAAAGCTTTAAAAACAAAAAGTATGTTTCAGAAAATAATCGTTTCCTAAAAAAATCACTTATAGCTTTTAACTTGTTGCTACGTTTTCCTTTTATGTAGGTGGACTTTATGCAACAAGAAAGAATGTAGGTACTTATATTTTATTACATTGTTTTCAGTACAAAATTCTTTGTTAAGATTTATGAAACGTATCGGTATGATGTTCAGCTGAATACATTCTGAGTTTACTTTAAAAAAATAGCACTGCGATGTTTCCATTACATTAAATGTTTGGTAGTGAAATAAAATCAGTATTTTTTATTAAAAAATCACTTTTTCATTATAAAGTATAAATAACAAATAAACATGGCTCAGCTCATAAAATAAACAAGTTACGCAATAAAACCCTTAAAGGTTCAAACCACAATGTGGACTTTCAAACATTACAAAGTCATGCTGAAAGTTCATCCTGTTTAATGGCGTTTATCGCCCAGTTAGTGTCAGTCAAACAGACAATTTGAGTGTATTTAAACGTGTTAAGAATCCTTTTGGGTAGTTTTTGTTTATAAACCTTCAAGTACAAACTGGTAAGTAAAAAAGTATGTATTTCAGACTGTTCTTTACATCCTAAACATGCACTTTTTTCTATAAAAGAAGTTCATGAATCAGTTTTATTATCATGTTTATTGTTTTCTTTTGGACAACTACATTTCATAAAACACTTATTAAACATATTAAGTATGAAAATGTAAACTTTCACCATTATTACACATAATTAAAATACTTAGCACTTTGGGTTTTTAATGGTGAATTTTTATATTTATATTTTACACAAATCTATACGTTTCGATACGCAATGGTGCTTTAAGAGTTCTTTGAAACGTTAGAATAAATTTACGGAATACGAAAATCTGGAAACAAAAACATAAGCTTGCTGTCAATATAAAAGTTTGATAAACGTATAGAGTTAACTGTGGAATCTAATTTAGTAAAGCATAACTATAACCTTAACAAAATTAAACATTATTGAACTGCCTTGAAGATGACAAATCAGACCAACGTCTAACGGTCGAAGGCTAACAGTGAAAAATGTCATAACCAAATAACAAATTTAACGAAATATAAGCAAGTGATGATGTAAGTGTAAAGTTGTAAAATCTTTAATTTGAAAGTCATAAAAATATTCACAAATAGAAACTTGACATTTCAATTATGTATCCAGTCAACCTTAACAAATAAATAGTTTTCTGGTAATAATTGTAATTGTCATTTTACAGTGAAAGCACAATGTAGCACGTTAATGTAACTATTAATTTAAGTATTAATTTTAATTTCAACTTTATATCTAAAATTATTATAGTGCTGTGGTAACTTAACATATAATTGGTAAAGCATTTACTTCAAGGTCCACGAAAAAACACAGCAAAAAATCCTAGACATACCAAAAGCTAAAATTAAAATTAAGACGTACCATTGCGGCTTTTTTTAATTATAAGATGCCAAAACCTGTTTAAACAGAGGCTTTCTTCTTGCTTATTGTAGTTATTACGATGTTTATATATCTCAGCAGTTTCACTTTGTAAACGAATATAATAAAGAGATTTTCTTGCCAATATTTTCACATTAACAGATGGAGTATTATTAATTAAATTATTTAAAGCATGATCAGCTACCGCAGATTTCTCTGGTTTACCTAATCTACAAAATCTAAACTGTTCTTTGCGTTTTAATCAAAACTAAATTCTGTGATTCCAATGTATACTTCTCCACAAGAACAAGATAACTTATATAATCCGGAAGATGGCAACGGGTTGGAAACATCTTTAGGTGACCTTAAACCATCTATTATTCTTGTAGGTTTAAAAGCAGCCCTAGTACCATGATTAATTAGGATTGGTTGAATTCTGTCTGTAACATTAGTTATAAAAGGAAGAAATCAGTGTCAACATTAAGCACCAGTTTTCCATTATGATTATGTCTATCAGGTGTAACACCATTATGAATATCTTTAAGTGAATATCCATTAGCTTGTAGAGGTCTTCTTAAATATTTATATTCATCTTCAAAAATTTCGTTTTGCTCGATCAACTAAAAATGTAATTGTACCAATTTTTTGACGTGGATGGTGGTTTGATAATTTGTGACAATATATATCAGTGTGTGTCGGCTTTCGGTAAACCTTAAAAGATAGTGAATTCGTTTTAGATATTAGTATGTCAAGAAATGGTAAACTTCCATTAGTTTCCTTCTCCATGGTAAACTGGATGCTTGGATGGTTACCATTTCTAGAAATTAAAAATTCATGTAGTGCTTCTTAATTTTAATTTTAATTTTTAATGTTCTTTGGTCTTTTTTCCTAGACTTTAAAGTAATCATATGTTGAGCCCACAGCACTATAATAATTTAACTATAATAATTTAACATGTTAAATTAAAATTAAAATTAAAGCTAAAAATCGTACTAACGTACTACAATATGTTTTCACTGTAAAATGACAATTACAATTACTAATTCAAAAACTATTTCTTTGCTAGATTTGACTAGATCTTTGATTGATATGTCAAATTTCTGTTTGTGAATGCTTTTATCAATTTCAAATTAAAGTGTTTCACAACTTTACACTTACATCGTGGTTTGATTAAATCTTGTTACATTTCCTCTTTGATTATGACATTTTCCTCTGGTAGCCTTCGACCGGTAAAGGGTGTTCAGATTCGTCATCTTTAAGGCAGTTCAATAATATTTAATTTATTAAGGATCTAGTTATACTTTAATAAAATTAGATTTCATGGTTGACTTTATAAGTTTATCAAACTGTTATATTAATAGTAGGCTTGTAATGATCCTGAAAATCCTTACTATAAATTTTTCTATCGTAGTAAATAATTGTTATCAAAACTTATTTCCTATTTCCTTCCACAACTATTTTATCATTGTTAGTAAATGCTAGGAGTTGCTCACTCCTTTCCCACTCCATTTTACCTATAAATACCAGACACCCTAGCTCAGATTCATTCATTCATTCACTCTCACACTCGACACTTCTTCCCTAACCTTCTTCCTTCACCCACTTCCTACAATATATTTTACCCTGTACCTATAGCATTATCTTTTCCCGCAGCCAGACTAGTCGGACCAATATCCTGATCAGCAACTAGAAGTCTTACCGGTATCCTGATAAATGACTACTAGCTTGGCCAGTATCCTGACCAGCCTCTCGTATCCTACACCTGTATTGCAATTCTGACCAGCATCTCGTATAATCCTGTACCTGTATTATTATCCTGACCACTAACCAGACCAGTAATCCTGACCAATATCCCTTATCCCTTACCCTATAACATTAAACGGCGTCAAATTGTAACAACAATAAAAATAAAGCCAACTTATTATAACAATAAATAATGTGGTGATAGGTTTTAGAAAATTTAAATGTTATACTAAAGTTCAAGTTTAATAAAAACTCTTACGGTGATGTAATTTGTACAATGATTAAAGGCCAATTGTAATATCTCTAACTGTGATGATGTAATCTGAACGAGATAATTCATAAATAATGAAATTAGGTAAAGTTCTCCATAAACATAAATCGTATAACTTAATGGAGATACTAACCTTTCACCACTAATTGTGCCGTCTCGACTCCAATCAGTAGATTAAGAAAAGGGCAGGTTCTAATATACTGATTTGCTCATATACCTGAAATGCTGCTTCTCATCTGCTTAATTATTTTCTCTTCACTACATTAATAAAAAATGCAATGTAAACAATAAAATGATACCTCGAGCGCCACGTTGTCTTTAGTTATTAATATTCGGAAAAACAACGAAACCGTGTTCGTAAATAATAAAACATTCATCAAAATTAAAATAAAATTACAAGATACACTTACGTTTATTTAATATCCAATTGAAAGGATTATGTCAAAGAGGTCTTAAATCTATTCGTTAGTTACACAAAAAAATATCATTAAATAATTACCTTGGAACAGTTCTATTTTATTACCGCTTGTAACACATGAAACAGAATGGTGAACTTGGTGAGGTCATTATCTTGATCATTTATTCTTAATATATTGTCCATAAATTTAATGCATTTCTTTGAAGTTTAAGTATGTAAAACTTGCGTTGTAGGATGTAATCCAAATAATAGTTCCATTAAAATTAAAAAAATAGGAAAATAGGGCAAAAGTAGTAAATTAGTGCCATTAAAGCAACAAAAAAATAGTGAAATATAAGTACCATATACAAGTAAGTGCCTGGAAAGAGCAAATGCTTTAGTTTTAAATATAATGAATTAGAAAATAACTTACCATCAAATCTGATGGCACTAAATATAAAAAATTAGGTAATAACCATTATAACAATGCCTTCTGCTGTAACATTCAACAGCAAGTGAAAAATATAGCGGCTATCAGAATAGCTCCTCTAAGTGTTTCCCCCAAGAAGTTGTCACGCGTTGCGCGGATACAATGATCAGAATCCAATTTTTTTAAGAAAGGGAACTATAACTCTTTATGAAATATTACACCTAAAAAGATATGTTCTAGGAAATGTAAATTAAATTGCCTTTCTCAATTCTACATTTTAATAATTAAAAACTTTTCTAATATTACGCCAAATAAATGAACGATCTTAAATTAATGTATTATTTAATACAACCTAAAAAAAAGGTTGTTACAACCCATATTATTGATCTGACTAGCATCCTCTATTTATCTACGCACACTTTTATGTATAATATTTTTGGTGGTCAAAAGCGCAGAGAAAGGTGCATAAGCGTAACTAGGGTAGGAAGCCCTTAGTTTGATGGAGGCGACGCCCCAGAAAAACCAAAGATTTCTAAGCCAAGTATCATCTCTTTATCACTATAGGACCACTTCACAAATAGTAAAATATGTTCATGCTTACAATGCTCTTGGTACTACCAACGCCCCGAGAACGGTACTGAACGATGGTTGAAGGACGTAGCTAATTAGACGGAGGTTATGCCCGCAATAATTAGCTACTTCTACTTAATAGAAGGGTTCCTTAACGATATTAACCATTTAAACGTTTCCGGCAGTTTCGACTCCGAATACGATATTACAGTTCCCCAAATATCAATCAGCATGTCCTGTCAATACGTTTATATTTACCCTAGTATCAGCATTTCAGATAATCTCACTAATTGCCCGGTTTAATTATAAACAATCCAGACCTGTATACATAAAGACCTGACCTGTTATGATTTTATTCATAAGCAATTTACTAATAATTATTACCTATTTATAATTCCTGCCCTGAGTGCAATTCATGTGATTGAAACAAACAATTAATACCGGACAGCTGGTTATTATCAGCACACTAAGTTTCAATTACAAATGTAAACACAACACTCACCTGTAAATAAGTCCCTTGTAAACCTGGCGTCACGTTGCACATATTTAATTACACTGATATCACCTGTTCATTATATTTTAGTAATGAAAATTTCCCGTATTACTAAAACATCTGTTTAATTATGTATTTACAGCAATATCCATAGAGAGCGATGTGAATTCGGAAGACAGCGCCGTGCCATAGTAGTTTAACCACCAGGGGCCACCAGAATCATTTTAGATTTAAGTTTATGTATTTAACCCAGTATGCCTAAGTTTATTTTATTATTTCCTTTGTTTGTTTTAGTTTATATTATTATAACAGAATAAATTTGTTACAACCTGTTAAGATTTATTCATAAAGTAGTGACAATCTATAATCCCGTCCCGAGAAGCAAAGTGAGGGCAACAAAGAATAAGATTAAATTTGTAGAGCCGAGGGGGCGTTACAGGCTTATGTTTGCGTCTTCATATTTTTCGTATTTCAAAAATTTATTCTAACATCTGAATTTCTTAAAGCACTATTGGAGAGGCTAAATGAAATTTGAGGTGAAACGTTTTGATTGGTCACATTCTTTTTGGTTTTTACTAGTTTATGTTTATTTGTTGACCAAACAATATTTTAATTAAGTAAGTAAACAATATTCATGTATGAATATGTATCTTGTAACAGAATTTATATATTTAAGAATTAAAATACCCCACTGGCAAGGGTTGAAAATAAATTGCAATTATATTAAAACATTTTGTATAAATATAACATATAACAGCGTTTAAAAGATGATATTTTAAAAGATAACGAACCGTCACTGACCAAACCGAGACTTATTTTAGTTTGAAGGGCAAAATATAGAGGCGCCACTTATCGACAAAATTTATACTAAATTTACCAAAATTGTGATAACATAAAATAAATTAAACAGCATTTGACAGATAATGTTTCGGTCAATCAGAGTTGCATGTTAACTTTACACATAACTTTTGCGCCAATTTGAGTTTAGCAAAAATAACTTTGATGACGTCACTTTTTAGAGTGGATCCTAGAAATATACAATCAATTAAAAATGTATGTAATATTATTTTGCTCGGGTAAAAGTGTACTTCAGTTGTATCAGGGTGTTAAAAACATGAGAAAATTATGTGAATGGAGTTTCACGGTAGTCGCAAGTTAATTAAAAATCTTTTGCATTCTACGCAGTAAAATAGAACATATGTAGAAAATTTAATCAAGACCTAGAAAGTTGGTTTCACGAGTTTTCATTGGCCAATCATATATCCCTCCTGCTAAAGGAGTAAAAAGTTAGAAATAGCACTAGGGTATTAGGGCTAGTCAGTCTGCATTTAACATTGACGCGAGATCTGATCGTCTGCATTTTTGAGTCTGTATTTTTTTAGGCCATTTTTGTTAGTGTAATTGAAATTATAAACAAATTTCGAATATTAAAATTGAAGTTTTTGTCAGCAATAATTTAAACATAAGGTTGCTGAAAATTTGTAATTATACACATGATTTAAAGAGCCAAAGTCTCAAATTGTGAGATTTGTTAAAAACGTAAATGTGAATCATGCATAAGTTGAACAAGTGTATATTGACAAAGGAGTGTTCTATGCCCATTTTTCTTTAAGAGAACTAATAAATAAAATCATTTACGTTTATACTTATAATTTGTTTGGTTTTAATTTAAAATCCAAAGGATTTGTTAAACCGTATTTAAGCTCGGAACTTAACAAAACAGGTAGGTGAATGTAAACGTTTTAAATAATTTCATCTTAAATGGGGTAGTATTCCAAAATAAATAGTATAGTTCAAACCTACCATAACATCTTTAGTGTGTGTAAGTGAACAGCTGATAAGTATCTCGAGTAAGAAACAGTTGTGTGTTGAATTACTGAAAGGAAAATAAATTGGTTTGTCAGGAAACCAATTGTAATTCAAGGTGATCCAAGCATTGTACACCACACTTACCTTGGGATATATACTGGTGTTGGAACATATTGTGAACCGAACGGAAATCAGCACTGGATTATTGCCCAATGGTATAAGGTATCTTATGTTTTTATATTACATTGAAATAAGTCAATGATCGTGTACTGAAAGTATATTCCATTTCCTTTTTTTTTATAATAGTCATTAAACTTATTGACAAAGTAAATAGATTTTACCAGAACTCGACCATTGGATCGATATATATATATATATATATATATATATATATATATATATATATATCTATATTCAGTACCTTTAAATTATAGTTGTTTGTGTTTAACAATTTATATTCAATGTAAATTGTAATTACATGGTGCTCGTATATTAAAGAGCTAGCCTGGGAGAATAATTATTATAACTCATCATTCTAATAAAAAACAGTATAGATCACTTATTTCAATTAGTAAATATTTCTTTTTATAAAATTTAAGATTGTCGCATTATAAATTCTGCACCCAACTTGGTGGCGAAACTTAACTTAAGTTTACTTCACTTTCTTTTAAAAAAATTTGTCTCCCAACGTGTCGGCATAGATTAGATGAACTATTACAAATGTGGCACCCATCGTACGGTTTATTGAATCAATACAATTTAGCATTAACATAAGAGGATTAAATTAACCAAGCATTTCATTACAAACTTGTCTTCCAGGGTGATCGCAAAATTTAATGAAACATTAAGTCTGAATTTCTGAGACCATGCATTACAAATTTGTCTCTCCATTATGAGACTTTCGTCATTACAAATTATTATCGAAACGTATAGATTTGTGTAAAATATAAATACAAAGATACATCATTAAAATACCCAAAAAATTATAACTAGACAAGTAAGCTAACTTAGTTTGTGTAAGAACAATTCTAACTGACTCCTCATAATCATCTGCGCTCTTTACTATTTGTACACTATTGTGTTGTAAGTTCACAATCTCTTGATTCTCGAGCTTTGTTCAAAGTGAAAGCAATTTATAATAGTATCTCAAAGGTCCGTCACGTACAAGTTGTTGGCATCCTTAACATGCGAAAACTTGATCAAAGCAATCTTTTATTGTTACAGTTCAAAGTGACAAACACTTCTGATCAAATTAGAAACATGTGGTATCCTTGCATAATGATCGTGTTTATCTAAGTTTGTCACTGTTAAATATTAGTTTACATAATAATGGAAATCGGATTTTTAAAAGCGAAACCAATCAATTTTTGAAAATTCATTTTAATAGATTTTCAATTGGAATAATATAAAAACAGTGTATTGAATTAATAATGCAGCAGAATTAAAACTTACAAACTCCTTTTTATGTGTTAATTGAGTTTACATTCTTGAGGTTATCTTTAAATAAACGCGAATACATTTTTGTTAGAGAAATTTATGCAAGGGAATGATTTTGCAGTAGAGTTTGTAGAATTTCAAATAAATCGTTTGGGGTTTTTCGATTAATGATGCTTGTAGGTACGTGTTATTGATTATCTATCTAAATTTACGAGAACGTAAGTTTTGTATTTTATTTAAAATAGTAACCGAGCTTTAATGTAATACGTTGAATACGCCTGAAATTTGTGTTTGTAAATACGATAAGTGCAGACAGACGTGATTATCCACGTAATAGATTAAGTACATATGGTAGGTCTGTTACATATGTAGATATATGAAGGATCTTAATCTGATGACTATATTCCAGATTGGACAATATGGGATCGTAGTAGTTCGTATTTGAATTGGTTGTGATCTTTTTGGGGGTAAAATAGCGAAGTTTTAAAGTTGCGTGAAGGTGAGAGTCGATGTTTAGATCTGACAGTGGTAATATGTAAAGAACTGCAGAGAGAAAGAGAGAGAGAGAGAGAGAGAGAGAGAAGAGAGAAAGAGAAAAGAAAGGGTCCCGATCGTGTCCTCCCCACAAGTGTAGTCATAGGTTATCGGAAGGTTGGTAGGAAAGTATATAGTTTAGACTAGATATCTAGATACCGTCTAGGCGGCTTTTGTTTAGATTTTACAACGTTAGTAATCATTATATATTTTTGTCATAAAACTCTTTTTTATTCATGGAGTTTCGTTTTTAGTCTAGCCAATTTTAAAAAAGGATTACTTAATGTGAATGCCCGAAATGTAGGCCGTCGCAATTCAGCCCACTGTTTATCATTGTTACGTTGTATTATGGGGTAGTATTGTGGTACTACTCCAGATTCGTAGTGCCGGTTTGGCATTACAATCCGAAGTTAAATTTAAATAATAAAATGAAACTCTCGCTTTAAATGTAATTGGTACTTTGATACTCTCTTAATGCAACTTTTGATGTAGTAACCTAACAACCCTGCATACATGTTTACAAATTCTATGCACGAATATCGTAACTTGTAGGATTTATTTGTAAAATTTCTGTGAACTTTAGTGGATTGACCACAAGTAGCTTTTAATATCTAAAGTGCAGTGATTGCGCGGGATAACATGGATTACATCATCTCTCTCTCACTGACGTACAAGATGTGAATTAGATAATTGCGTCCGTAGGACATTCTATTACGTAAGCTCTATTCAACTTTATCTTTTTCTATTGATTTTTTACTGTTAAGCTCACACGTGTGCCCTTAAATTTAATAAATTCTACTTTTACTTACGCTTACCTTTTTAATGTGGTAACAAACATTTGCATGTTCATAATTTGATAATTGAACGTTTGGGTTTGCAGTGTTTATTTTTCTTTCTACGTTTCTTTGTTGGTGTGCCGTATTAACGAATAATCTGAATGGAGTTACCTATTAGTATTAATTTACCACCTATGGTTTTGTAGCTATGTAAAGTTGTGACGTTCGTCAACAAACCAAATTTCTGGTAGCTCGTGAGTAAGCAATGAGACCTTCAGCGGGTTCAAACCACCTTTCTATTTTGTGGATATAACCTTATTTGAACACAATCGGATTACATAAGTTTTATTCAATACTGTGAATATAAAAATAAAAGGAATTCTCTATACTAATAAAAATAAACTAAAAAAATCTCAGGTATTTAAGTAAATGAATAATTAAGAAAAAAATAAAACAACAATTCTGGTGGACCCTCGGGACGGGGCGCCACGATCAATTGTACCGACCTCCGGTATCGCCCTCTCTGGAGGATGCTGTAAAATATCGATTAGTAATTGAATGATTTTTGTTGTCGGTGAAATTGTGAAAAATGTTCATTATTCTACTAATGATACGTCTGGTGTATTCAGATTGTAGTGAAGTGTTTGTGGGATATATGGTCTGTTATATTCAATGATATTAAATTTTGGTAATAAATGTGTGTGGTCACCAACCATGTGTTTCTACAAAGTTGAATTTGTAAAACTCGGAGATGTGTGAGAGGTAATAAACAATCAGAAAGGGTTAGGGGGTTGATAATAGAGCGTAGAAAATGATTTTTGGGACCGTAGGGATATGAAATTGTGTATTCGGGTTCGAGGTAGTTTATGGTTGATTCATTTACTCAGGTGTGACTATTTTTTCAGGCCTGAACCTCCGGCGGAATAGCAACTTCTGTACTTATATTTTAATCCTCCAAGTCGGTGCAAAACAGCCAACAATGTTAGTTCAAATTATAAAATTGGTTTAAATAGTTTGACGCTCTTGTTGCGCACTTTACGCTTTTGTGGTGAAAGGATATAATTATATAACAGATAGCAAAGGTCGCGCTATGTGAAAATACGGGGTAGTACCTCCGGCAATTCACCTACTATATGCTTTAGGCAATTTGCTATCCCGAGCTCGGTGCGGTAGCAGCCAAGTACGTTGGATATCAATGTGGCTACAACTGGTTTTGGATCAGCACTGGTAGTAACTTGGGTGGTGAAAGTGGCAATAATAATTGTAGGGAATGTCTAATGTGTTTTCTATCCGGACAGGTATAATGCTAGTAAATACTAAGAGGTCAGGTACAGGCAGAGTAAAGTAATAGTAATGGTAATGTCAAAATAAGTAAGTGAAAAATAATAAGTGAGTTTGTGTGGCTGAGATCTGGTATATATAGGGGAAATTGGAGAGTGGGAAATAGGATAACAACTGGTATCATTTTTAAACGATGATAATACAGTTGGAGAAACAATTTGGAAATAAGGATTGATATGAATTATTTCTAGGAATGGAAAATTTGTAAGGATTCTCGCAGGATCATTACAAAGTTGTGAAATAAAGACGGATGTTTTTGCAGTATTGAAGCGGCGCACTTTTATTCACGTTTTCCTTATTTGTAATACAGGTCGTTAGGGCATTTTTGAGTTTTGATGTCAATCCGGAATTTCTAAAAGCACGTATAACGTTACCTACCGCTTATTGACGTAAATTTCAAGATGAATCAGTTTTCTTCCATTTTAATTTAAGAATATTGTTCAGTATTTTTAGTCAAGTTGTGCACTATGGAAATTATGTAATAATCCCAAGAAGAAACTCAGGAAACCAGATCGGCCATGTCCTGATATCCAAAAAGAGGCAAAAAATGATACACAATGTCAGTCATACAGGGGGCGGAAGCCGGCACGGACCAGTTGCTAGTGATAAACAAAATGAAGCTAAGAATGATGGATAAAAGGAAATTGATAAGATCAAAGACAGAAATAATCATGAGATGGAAAAACAGCTGTCCATATACAGAGATAGTAAAACTATTGAGGAAGAATGGAGCAATATAAAAAGAAGCATCGAAACCACCGTAGATAAGGTGATAGGCAGAAAAGCAGGGGAGAAAAGTGGTTTAACAATGAATGCGAGTCAGTGATTAAGAAGAAGAAGATCACGAGACTTGACTGGATAAGAACTGGAAGGGTAGAAGGTTACAAAGGTATCAAGAGCCTAGGAAAAATTCCACAAGACTAATAAAAGAAAAAAAAGAAATGGATTAAGGATACAATGCAGAAATTAGAAAAAGACAATAAAAGCAACATCAAAATTTATAGATATATTAAGAAGCAAACAAAGGGAAAGAACATGACAAAAATACAGGGAGAAGAATTGCTAAGAAACTTTGAAAATATGCTGCAAGTGGAAAGTCCCGACGGAGAGGACATAAAAGAAGAAGTAATTAAACAAAAATAAACGATGGATCAAATGCTGCCATCAGAAGAGGAGTTAGGAAAAGTAATCACACCTCTAAAACTAAATAAGGTAGGAGGAACAGATAATATGGTAAATTAAATGATTAAGCACGGGGTACCCAAATAAAGCGAAGGATATATAAGCTAACAACGGAAATATGGGAAATGGAATACATGTCTAGCAAATGGAGAAAGGGACTAATAGTACCAATATTGAAGAAGGGGGATCTAAATGTGTGCACAAACTACAGAGGAATCTCCCTCTTAAATGTAACATATAAAATCCTAACAACACTGATAAATAGAAAACTGGCGTTATACGTAGAACGGGAATTAGGAGAATACCAACAAGGATTTAGAAGGGGCAGATCCACCGTAGATGCGATACACACGGTAAATCAAACAATTGAGAGAGCGTATGAATACGGTGTAACGTACAAAAATCGATATAGGATCGATTGTATCATTTTATCTGATTACTGTTTCTAAAAGCTTTTCCAATTGTATTTAGGTAATTTAATCAAAAAGGGGTCTGTATTCAGTTTTGTTTAACGAAAGGCAAGCTAAATTACTTAATTAATTCTTTCTTGGAAATAACTGATTTAATAGGTTTATTAAATTGACCTTTTCAGGCTAAGATACGTAAGATCTTGCGTCGGCTGGAAGGGGTATTATTGTTTTTGGTACTATAATTATAAGCAATAAATGTATGTTGCGCGTTACAAGCTCAGGACTTGCCCTCGTCAAACTCATTTTAACTTATACTTTTTGGTTTTGGGGATAACATATATACTGTGTATAACTTATTTTATTTATCATTCTTATATTTAAATAGCTGTACAATAAAGTTTGGCTTATTGCCTCCTTGGTTTGTAATTTAAGGAAAGAAATAAATTTACGTTTGTTGAGGGAATTGTCACTTAATTACTATTCCTATTACTCCCTGTTTCAAGCTTTACAGGCTCTCTCCCTCTTCCAAAGAATAAGAACCTATTTTTTAAAGCTTGTGGCGCCTATTTCGATTATTTTCTCACTAACCAGATTCTAATTTAACTACTTTATCGATACCTCCAAAACACCGATTCAATCTGAGTGCTCTGCGGTCTTCAAACCGTTTGATTGAGTTTTAGCCGAGCTCACTCACTTTTCCCGTACTATGCCGTGTGGTGGTTAGATACGTGGCAACAGAATAGGGCTACAAAACCTCTATGTTGATTTGAAGAATGCTTTCGATAGCTTAAAACGGGAAGCCATAATAGAAGACATGAAGAAAATGGAAATACCACAACAAATAATATGTCTGGTCGATATATCGATGAAAGGATCCAAAGGAGCTGTCCTCACTGAAGGAGAATTTCAGAAGATTTTAGAACTAATGCAGGAGTGAGTCAGGGTGATGAACTCTCAACTATACTGTTCAATTTAACGCTAAAGGCAATAATTAGGGACTGAAAACTCAAAGGAACAGTCATTTCAAAATCCCAACAAGTGGTGGCATACGCGGACGACCTGGTGGTGATTGCTAGGGGTAGGAAAAGCAAAAAATTGAAAAGGAATACCTGGGAGTCACAATTAATAACAAAAACTAAAGAAAGCAAGAGATAGATCAAGGAATACAATCGGGGTACAGAACTTACTATAAATACAAAACTATAATGAAAGATAAACACATAAGCAGAGGAACCAAAATGAAGGTCTACAAAGCCGCAATTAGACCAGTGGTCTTATATGTACTGGAAGCAATGACGATAACAAATGCGGAATAGGAGAAACTAAGAATTTTTGAAAGGAAAACAATAAGCATTTTTGGCGGAAGACATTGTTTAAACAATAAAGGTACAAAGAATGTGCTGGTACGGACACCTAAAAAGAATGGGAAATGACAGGGAAGTGAAAAAAGCTACTATGTGGAGGCATAATACTGCGAGACCAAAGGGAAGACCAAAGACTAGATGGGAGGACCAGGTAATTAAAGACATAGGAAGCCTGAGAATCTAAAAATGGAGGCAGAAGACACAGGACCGGAGCATCTGGAGGAAGATATTAGAAGAAGCTAAGACAAGCAACAAGTTAGACTAGATGAACAACAAAGAACGTGGAGTAACTCACCACATCAAAGGAGTTTTTCGAGATCAATCGAGCGGCTGCAATTCCAATGGGAATGATATATATATATATATATATATATATATATATATATATATATATATATATATATATATATATTTAAAGGACATAACCGGATAAGGTCAAAAATGCCCCAGGCGATATCAAGAAAAAATATTCGGTCACTATTTGGTGTAAAAAATAACGAATATTCCCAAATTTCCATACTATATATATATATATATATATATATATATATATATGGTTGATTTTAGGTTTCCGCGACTGCAGTATAAAACACTGTTGTTTATCCGGGCGTTGTCCTCGCGTCTGCTGGTGATGTTTCTGACTCCTGCCAGTACAAAAACGACGTTTCGGCAAAGTCTCATTTGCCATTTTCAAGTTTTCTCCTTCTCCAACTGATGACAGTTCGATTCGAGTAAGACGGAGCCGAACAAATCAGTTGGAGAGGAGAAAACTTAAAAATGGCAAATGAGACTTTGCAAACGTCGTTTTGCACTGGCAGGAGTTAGAACATCACCAACAGACGCGATACAACGCCCGGATAAACAAAGTGTTCATATATATATATATATATATATATATATATATATATATATATATATATATATATATATATATATATATAATAAAATTGCATTTAATCGCCGAAATTGGTAATATAAATTCATAAATATTAATAACCTTAGCTGTATTTCTAAGAGCTTAAGTGCACAAATTTTATTTTTGCACATACAGTATAGGCACGTACTTAATTTCTGCTTAGTCGATCAAACTACCACCTTCGTGTGTTACAACCCTCTAAAATGCCAAATAACTATCGAAAATTTGGCTACATACACGGCTATGTAGCCAAATTTCGATAATCGTCGCTGGTAAATTTACTTAAACTTAACTACACCTGACGTATCCAAAAATTTTGGAGTTACACATCAAATCTGCTTAAAAGTCTTTAATCCAGTCAAGGAAATCAAGAAAAATTTAAAATGAACGTTTTAGGCACAGTATATTTAAGCTCCATTATAGTTTCATTAATCTACCAAAATTTAATTTAAACGGTATAATTTACTAAAATGTTATCACTTAAACTCAGACAAATAAATATAGCAATAGGTTACTTACACACAAATCCATACAGCATTTTCGTATGCAATTCCCAATACACGTTCAATATTAATAAAATCACCCGCTTATAGTTTTATATCCAATTACATTATCTTTCCTTAAATGGAAACTGATTTTCCACAATAAATCAGTTTGTGTGTACACGTAATTTTAATTAATAACCGCATTTGCAAAAATGGGTGAATTACACCTAGAATACTGATTTAATGACCGGCACTTACAAAATGGGGGGTGTTTTATAACGAACAAGTGTCGGGAGCCGCCACTACTACAACCTTATCTTTCACTATACTCTTCTCTATAATTCGGAAACTTAAACAGAAAAAGGAATAAGGGTTACCACCAATCTCAAATTAAACCTTACTTAATTATTTACGTTGCCGTTTATTTTAATCGTCAATCTTGTGAGGACTGTGTCGCATAAACCTTTGCAGGCGTTAAATCTGCTTCATTGTAAAATGTTTATAACGAATATAACTTCCTTATACGTTTATATCCAACACAACTATTCAACCTAATTCAAAATAACAGCTTTCCTTTGGCCCAGTGTGATTAAATTCGTGAAATCAGTCATTACTCACTAAAACCTCACCATCTCGAAGTATAAATAACGAATCGCGTTCAACTTTTAAAAAAATAATGGCATAATTCGCATTCATTTTAATACCCAAATAAAACTGCATAAATTTAATTTTCGCATGGTATTCATCTAGCTACAATTCTTCTACGTAATCAGGTGTCCTTTAAAATTCACATTATCTATCACATAACAAAGAAAATATATCTCCCATATTACTTACACCTGCCTATACTATGGGTTATGTATATTGTATAACACACTGTGACATAATGAAACTTTGTCAAAAAAGTTTATCACTAAATAGTATATTACATAACGAGGGTGACAATAGGCATTACCACCCGAGTTGTGTATTACGCTTTTTATACTCCTATAGAGTATAAAAGTGACATATGAGCAATGCGTAACTAAAGTACGAATCTTACGACCATTGAACGTTTTATACACGTACCTAATGTTGTAATGAACGATCCTATAAAAAAACAAATTACTATATAAATGTATTACAGGATTTTATGGTTCATTTCAATTCCCACATTAAAAGTTGGAGCAATAATTCGAACTAAAAAAATTGAACTAGTGACGTCATTGATTTTGTTAGTTACCTCAAATTAACATTTTTTTGTAAACAAGACAAGTATTTTAAATTTAAAAAAATAGTATATAGTAAAAAAGTAAGCATACGTCTTATGTAAAATTGCGTCCATTATCTAGTGGTTTTTGCATAGTCGCTGCTATTATGGATACTTTCACATACTTTCCAAACATAATTTTATTGAAGATATAAATGTAAATAATTCTTAATTCAAATTTATACCCAAAATTTTGACGATTCTTTGTAATTATTCGTTGTTTTAGTACTGCTGGTGAAGTAGAGGGAATAGATATCACCGTGGGTACTGAAGGTGCTGGTAAAGCTTCAGGAATGCTGCTGTCAATACTTTGAACAGTAAGATTTTATTTGCAGTTGTTATTTTGCTAGTCACCGAGTCATCAACATGGATAGCCTTCTGCTACCGTTGAAGACTTCCAACTCCCGTGCCTTTTAAGGACCATTAAATTACCACCAGCATCTACAAGTAAAGTAGCAGAGGTTCTCCTAAAACAATTACCCGTATATATAGATGGATTTGCTAATTTCAGATATTCAGCAATCTGTTTTGGTGTACATATTTTGTTTATCCCTACTACTTGTCCAGTATATTTACATTTTTGGTAATTAACGAAAAATTGAAAAATACCAGAAACTTTTATTGTTTGATGTAGTTTAATATACTGCCCACATATATTGTAAAACTGTCCCGAAATAATACAAGATCTGCACACTTTTGTCTTTGTATCAGGGAATTTGACTATCAATGTTTTTCCCGTATCTTGAAAATCTGTTAATTTTATACTTTTTCATTCTTGCTTACGACATGCTCCAGTGATACCAAATATCAGAATAACCTAAATTTATGACAGTTATTATATAGCATTAAAAACATGTAAGTTTATGTACCTTTGTTAATAGAAATTCTACATTTGGCGCTTTTGATATAAATGTATTGACTTCTTCAGGAGTTAAATTTTTTTATTTTTTTGACTTGTATCCTTCTGGTTGTCTTTTTAAAAATTCCTTTAATTTGGAATAATTTACTACGTTAATGTCGTGTTTAACATAAATTACACATAGAGTAAATTGACCATAATGAAGAAGGTTCAAATTTACTGCAAATTTGTCCAAAATATACTAAAAGAACATTTTCCGGATAAGATTGAACATTGTTAAAAGATCGCCAGTGCATAAAAGTTTTATATACACCGTACCCAAGATAAGGATGCCCACTATGGGGATCTCGGAAACGGTAAGAGATGGAAGGTCGGTTAAATAGAACAAAAGTTACGCATTTGAGAGGATGTATTTATGGTCTTTGTAGAACTCGAATATCTCTTTTAGTTTTTGAGATATTTGAAAAAAATTGAATTTTCTGATTTTCGTTTTTATTTCTTTCTGACCTATCAACAAAAGAAGAGCACATTTTCATTGCCCATTTTCTAGCTCTACTTAATGCTGTTATTCAATTTTTGATACAACCTTTGGTTTGTTAGCAACCATCACCACCATCAACTTTATTTTTTTAAATACACGAAAAAGTTATTTTTGCCATATATAAATTCTCTCCTTGATTCTGAATTCAACGATATATCACACTTTATATTTTTGATACGTTTCGGATGAGAAAATTCATATTCAATGTAAAACATAGAAAACGTACAGTTAAAACTAATACTAGAAACACCAGAACTGTAAATTTATTATAAAATAATGTATTCTCATTTTCTAATGCCTGTTGTGAATAAAATAATTCACAAGTATGTATTTAGTGAAAATACTATTAATTAAACAGTTAAAATACATCTTCCGTCGTACTGATGCCTTTGATAAAAATAAGTTGGCTTTGCATTTTGTTTACCTACCTGTCATTGATTGTTGTCCGTATTACGTTTGTTTGGAGATCGAGTTAATTACATTTTGTGTTTACCTAAAAACATTATGGTAGGAGTACATTTTTCATATAATGAAAAATTCGATATACTGACGTGTTACATTTTGTGTCAACGTAATTGTTCTCAAGCCGAAATAATGTATTTAAACAAATATCCAGAAATGCGTCAACCTCACAAAAGAACTTTTCGCACATTAGCAGTTAATCTCAAAAGAATATGGTGCGTTCAAAAAACCTGTAAAATCTCGCAAAAAACCTTGCAATGAAGAAAATGTCAATACTGTTTTATTAGCTGTAACGGAAAATCCAGAGGTTTCTACTAGGAAAATTGAAGAGGCAACTGGCATAGCCCATTCCACAGCTCATTATGTTCTAAAGGAGAAAGTACATCCATATAAATTTAGAATTTGCCAAGGACTTCGACCAGGTGACCCAGAAAGACGTAGAATATTTTGCGAATGGTATACACGTCAATCTCAAGACAATGAATATTTTCCGAATAAAATAATATGGTCCGATGAAAGTATGGTTAATAATAATGGAATTTTTAAACGTATAAATGCTCATTATAGGGCAAAAGTAAATCCCCGTCTGTACAAAACGGCTAAACACCAACAACGTTTCGGATTTAATATGTGGGCTGCTATATTCAGTACTCGAATTATAGGTCTTTTCATTTACCACGAGTCCTTAAATTCTGAACGTTACCAAATTTTACTCCAAAATGAATTAGAGACAGCTTTGAATGATTTGCCTTTCCAAGAAGTTGAAGGTTATTGGTTTATGGGGGACGGTGCACCAGCACATAATTCCAGAGTTGTCAGAGAATACCTGTCAGTTAGATTTCCAGAAAGATGTATTGGCACTCATGCAAATGTACTGTGGCCAGCCCGTTCTCTAGATATAACACCTTTGGATTTTTTTCTTTGGGGATACATTAAAAATTACATTTATGGAGACGATATTGAAAACGAAGAAATTTTACAAAGATTAGTTCTCGAAGCGTTTGCTAGTATTACTCCCCAAATGCTGAAGAACGTTTTAGATGCTACAGTTAGAAGATGCTATTTATGTTTAGAGAATAACGGGAATCCTTTTAAACATCTTTTGTGAGTTTATTAACCTTTAAAATAAATTTGTTTTTTATTTGTCTATCATTTAAATTACAAAACATAATTTTATAATAATTTTACGATTTTCTAATGTTTCTAGTGTTAGTTTTATCTGTAAGTTTTCGATGTTTTACATTGAATATGAATTTTCTCATCCGAAACGTATCAAAAATATAAAGTGTGATATATCGTTGAATTCAGAATCAAGGAGAGAATTTAAATATGGCAAAAATAATTTTTTCGCGTATTTAAAAAAATAAAGTTGATGATGATTCCTAACAAACGAAACGTTGTATCAAAAATTGAATAACAGCATTAAGTAGAGCTAGAAAAGTGGCAATGAAAACGTGCTCTTCTTTTCTTGATAGCTCTTCAAATAAGGTCAGAAAAAAATAAAAACGAAAATCAGAAAATTAAATTTTTTTCAAATATCTAAAAAACTAAAGAGATATTCGAGTTGTACACAGACTATAAATACATCCTCTCAAATACGTAAATTTTGTTCCATTTAACCGACCTTCCATCCCTTACCGTTTCCGAGATCCCTATAGTGGGCATCCTTATCTTGGACACGGTGTATAATTTCGTATCTTGCTTTAGATTTCGTTGGTAAAAGATTATCGGATGTTGTTGCAGCTTGTTCTATTATTTCACATACAGTTGGAACTATCACTTTCACTTTCGGACCCACTATTCATTTTTACCTTCCAACATAGATGTACATATGTAGGTAAAAAAGGTTATGTAATCGACTTTTCTTCACTATCGCTATATCGACTTATTAACTGTTCTGTCTGTGTATGTATGTGTGTAGACGTATATGTCACGACCGTCTCGAATACAGGCCGTAACTATCGCCATTTCTTCGTCGATGACGTCAACGTCGCCGACTGTCCATTTCACAATGACCGTCTCAGATAGGCAGGATTTCACCACTGATAAACACGTGGTATATTCACGCGTGTTGCTTAAAGATCAGTTAATAAAGCAAGTTAATTTGTATAAATCTAGTCTATTATTAGTGACAAAACTAAAGTGTACGTGATTTAATACAAAATAATCCTACTTAATACATATCTAACCTTAACGTTGCAGAACTTCTTGAATCTGAAAAAAAAATTAAACTAAACTGTGCTAAATTTGGAACATTTTCTTTAAAACATAGTTCTGATTGATTAACAAAGATGAAAAAGATAGTAATTGTTTGTTTCAGTTATCCGAAAACATTTCTTTCTTTTTAGATATGATTTCTGCTATATTGAATTAAATTCTTCAGTACTATCATCTCTATTTTATATTTCCGGCTATTGTGCACATTCTCTCATAACATTGTTTAGTGTACATATACTACAACGTGATCAATCTCAAGTGTACTGTAGTGGTATGACAAAAATCCCTAGTTGTTAATATTGTTGTGTTTGAGGTTGGCTGCTTTGGATTTTTAGTGTGGTTTTAGTTGTTTTAGTTTATGTCAGTTTATGTCATATTATACCTTCGTTTTCACTTCGTATTTTCTTGGTGCCGAAATGTTACAAAATGTATTTGCGAATATGCAACGTAGGGTGAACTTATGTTTACAATTTAATGGCGGTCATTTTGAACATATGCTGTAAAGATAACTAATGTGTACCTAAGGAGTTAAAAAAAAATTGTAAAATACATTGTCATTCCATAAACATGTACTGTAAATTTTATTTAATTATAATGAAATTATAACATTTAAATACTTAAGATTCAGTATTTTGATGATGTAATCCAATCATTAAATAATATTTTATTTATTTTGTTGCATTTTATAGGGATGCAGTCTAATCAAATACAAAATAGTCATTATTTAAATTAAGATAATATTTTATAATATGTATAAGTTAATGACGTTCATACAGATTTGAAACTGATCGTAGTTTTTACTCGAACCATGCTCTAGAGTAGCTAGAGCAATACAGCTTCTTACCAACCTATCAGTGGTACCAACTTAAATATTTTGATCACGTGGTATACACTTGAGATTGATCACTCGTTACTAATTTTTTTAAACAACTTACAAATGGTTCTGAAAAGTATTCTGTTGAGATTAACAGATATCTTAAAAATTTAACAACAGGTGCTTTGAAAGGGCCATCTTAGTTATTTCCAGCTAATAATTTATCGCTTAATTTTTTAAAACTGATGTAAGGTCTGTTATTACAAGCTTGGTTAAAATTACACAGTAAAACACTTTTCTTAATGCAAACTCTGCGTTATCTCGGAAAACTTCTAACCAGTGTTATACACGACACAGTGAAAACTTTAAATCACTTCTCTTTTACTATCATTATATTTAAGTTGGGGTCAAATAACACTTCTTATTTGGATAGTTACTAATATAATGATTCTAAAACAAAAATTTTTGTATTAATTCAGTTTATAGTTAAACTTTTACCTTGCAAACTGAGCATTATCCAGTGAGTTGCATCCTAGTTTAAATGTGTTATTGCATAATGATAGTCTTTATTTTTAAGATTGTAGTGTATTCTATTATTACAATAACGTTTTTAACGCATTACGAAAGTATATAATTGTTTAACTATTTTCTTGTGCAATAAACTTAACTAGGATAAACTGATGTAAAGTCCGGTATCACAATCTTGGTAAAAATTACACAGCAAAAACGCTTTTCTTAATGAAAACTGTATCTCGGAAAACTTCAAACCACTATTATATTAAAGTTGAGGGGAATAACAATTCCTATTTGATAATGATTCTAAAACAAAAATATTTGTATTAATTCAGTTTATATTTACATTTACCTTGTAAACTGACCACTTTCCAGAGTTGCATCTTAGATTAAATCTGTTATTGTATAATAAACAATATTAGTCATTATTTTTAAGATTGTAATGTATTCCATTATTACGACAAGGTTCTTAACACATTACGAAAGTATAAATTCTTTAACTATTTTCTTGTGCGATAAACCTAATTGAAGTCTAAAAGTAATCAATTTTAAAAATAACATCCGCCATTATTAATATAGAGGTAAAGTGGTTTCTAAATTCTACGATACACTAAACAAAGAAAATTATTCCTTGCTTGATCATGTGCAATAAGCAAAGTATTCCAATAAAAGAGTAAAAAAATGGAAATTAACTCTACGGTGACCTAGGTTACTATAGATTTAATTTCCATTGTTTTTCTCTTTTTTGCCTTGATCATGCGCAATATTGGAACAGTTTGCTTGTATTGTGTCTTGTTAAATTCTAATCACATTGTTTCCAGTCTGGATTTACTTAGACCTTAAATTCCCCTATAACTGTTACGTAATATATATTAATATACAGTGCTTTCATTTCAAAACCAGTCACCCTTAATATTTTTTTTAGCAATGGAATCTCGACCTAGAAAAAAACTACGTCAATTTAGATGTCGAGGGGGACATTCAAAAACAGTGTTCATGGAATTTTAATTTTCACCCCTTAATCCCCACTCCCCTCACCTTACAATTTCAAATTGCACACCCTAGCTTGTGAATACATCATTTTGAAGGTATTCAAAATACAAATCCAACGGCGTTCAGAAAATTGATTTCCATGCCCCCATTCTAAATTACAAGCGAAAATGTCAATACTGTAGGAATAAATTTTGTTCATTGATTTCATTGTTCACCACAAAAACAATACTTTATTAAATGCTCAAAATGTTCTCTATTCTTAGGTAACCAACAATACAATCTATTCGTGTAACCTCACTTTATTAAGTGCTGAAAATGTTCTCCATTCTCAGTTAGACAATAAAACAATCTATTAACGAATTCTTCTCTAACATTTTGAAATGTTTCCGCAGTAATTTGCTGGCAAGCTTGAGTGATCCTAGCTCTAAGGGCCTGAATATTTTCTGGTTGAGGGTTACGATACACGATTGATTTTAAATAACTCCAAAGGAAAAAATCCAATGGCGTTAAGTCGGGAGATCTGGCAGGCCATTCTATTGCGCCTCTTCTGCCAATCCATTTGCCGGGAAACCGTTGATTAAGACACTCGCGAACACCCAACGCATAGTGTGGGGGTGCACCGTCTTGTTGATACTGCAAATTTCTTTCATCTAACAGTGGGTGGCCTTCTTCATCAGCTTGATTTTCTAAGGACTCAGTTATAAGCGGATCAATGTAGCTTTCCAATAAATTTAAATACAAATCAGCGGTTAAATTTTCTTCGATAAACAAAGGACCTATTATTTCATTTCCAAGAATTCCTGCCCAGACGTTATTTTTCTCTGGAAACTGCTTATGACCCTCTAAGAACACGTTAGGATTTTAAAGATCCCATTATCTACAGTTCTGTTTATTAACAAATCCATTCAGATAGAACGTCGATTCATCACTGGATCAAATATTCTTTACCAAATTGCTGTCATTTTGAATCATCGCAGTCATTATTTCACAGAATTGAATCCTCCTATCGTAATCATCTTCAGTGAGTTAATCGAGAATGGTAAATTTGTAAGGAAAGAACTTGTGACGTTTTAAAGTCTTGTGTATGGAACCAACAGAAATATTCTTTAATGCAGCGACGTTTGGAATTGAAGTCGTAGGTTCAGCGACAAAATGGCCTAATACCTCAAGTTGTGCAGCTTTCTCACCAGAGTTAGCACATATTGATATCCAACATTTTTTTCAGGATGCGTTTCGTTGAAGACTCGGGCTGTGCTACGAGCACACTTATTCTGGGCTCCATACAAATAAATAATTTCAACTCTTTCTTGAATAGTGTAAACCATGATTGATTTTTGGTTTTATTCAAATTCAATGTTTCAAACTGAAATAATGAATTGTCAAAATTCAACAACTTGACCGAAACAGACTATGTTCCAAACTGAAGTAATGAATTGTCAAAATTCAACAACTTAACCGAAACAGACTTGATTATAAATCGTTGCAGTCGGCAATAAATTACAAACTGAAATACGGCTTACCTTAACTGAACTCTGAAAGCAAAAATAATCTAAATCGATAAAAGCACGATAAAAATATTCGAGAGAGGAGATATCGTTTCCGTATCACTTCGTATTTCAGTACTTGATAAACTAGGGGTATTGTCTTGAACAATGAAATCAATGAACAAAATTTATACCTATAGTATTGACATTCGCGCTTGTAATTTCAGAATGGAGCGATGGAAATTTTCTGAACGCCGTTGGATTTGTATTTTGAATACCTTCAAAATGATGTATCACAAGCTAGGGGGTGCAATTTGAAATTTTAAAGTGATGGGAGTGGGGATTAAGGGGTGAAAAGTAAAATTCCATGATAACTGTTTTTGAATGTCCCCCTCGACATCTAAATTGACCTATTTTTTTTTAGGTCGAGATTCCATTGCTAAAAAAATATTAAGGGTGACTAGTTTTGAAATAAAAACACTGTATACTAATTACGTAACAGTTCTAATTTTTATTACGTAACCGTATTAGGTAATGGAGATTTTACACATATAGTAAAGAGCTTCGTTATTCGTATGTTACGTATATAGGAGTAGAAAAGAGATGGAATGTATTTTTAAAAGATCTATACATTTTAAAATTTGCTAAAATACACAACTTTAAAAAATAATAATATTGACGACGCTGCCTTTATAGTCAGTTTATTATTTTATGTTACAATATACAATGCATTTTCTGCAGCATTTTCAATAATCCCAAGCACAAACTTTCAACGTTTAGCTTTAATTTACATTTCAAGTTAAATAATATTAATCAAAACGAACGCCATCCTAACTAGTTTAAAACGTAGTGATCAATATTCAGCTTGCAATGTTGAGATAAACAGCTCAAGAATTGCAGTGATAATTTTATTCCCATTCTGAGATTGAAACATTTACCTTCACATATAGCTTCCTATACGAATCTATTTAGCTCTAAAGACATTGTTATGTAAATAAGATTAATCAAGCTTTGACATTTCAGAATAATTGAGCAAAATTGGATTTCTATTCTTGGTTTTCCCCATTTAACTTGCAGTTTCTTTTATATTATATTTTTATGTGCCATTTGTTTCGAACAAAATTCAAATTGCCACATTAGCTCTTTCACATAAGCGATTACGTATCAAATTTCGATTACATGGCAGCAGATAGGGTGCTAAAGCTGCCTTTTGTAAGGCAAAATGCGGTTTAGTGTACAATGAAATATTTTAATAGCTTTTTCAGTCTGAAATATTGAATAGTGTTTCTCTAGGGTGTAGTTTACAAATTAAAATAAATTCCACTAATCCAACAATTTCAATATTGTTTGTTTGGTTTCGACATATCCATCATAATGACATGCTTCATTTAAGGTCGAACTAATATTGAAATAAAATGCAATTTAACATATAATTTCCTTCTAATTCATACAATGTAATTAAAATGGAGTTCTAATTATAAATACGTGCTCGTGTATTTAAATATAAGCTTCACAAACCTATTACATATTAATTAAATCCAAACAAGTTTAAAAAATATGAATACGCGTACAATAAGTTTGATACAATAATTGTTCGAAGGCTACTATTGAATGTAATTTTTTTTAGTAGCTATAAATAATTAGATGTTTAAGAAATCAAATAGTATTAAACCGTCTTCAAATGGACATTCGAGAATACTCCTTACGGACGAAGCACATAACCAAAAACAAGCAAACAATGAAAAATTACTCCTTCACAAAACGATTTTAAAAAAACTTAATCGCATTATAATATCGGTGTAAAGTTATCAAACGGAAAAGTGTAAACGCATGCACAATTTTGCAAAACAAGTAAGAAGAGAAAAAGGGACAAGTTTTGTAATCTTTCTGTTTTTCTCAGCAAGGGAGGAAATATCAATAGTTAAGCGTAGGAAAATAAAATATAAAAGAATGTGGCAACAGAAACGATCAATATTTAATTTAATTTAATTAAAACTAGTTAAATTTAAATGTTTTCCTTTATCAAACCTTTTCCTTATTCAAAATTTAATATTAAATATGTAGAATATAAGCTGTGACCTAAATCTAAACAAGCCTCACTCATCCCTTATCATCCTTATGCCGAAACCACCTGAAGAACCTATAACAAACAGAATCAATTAAATTATACAATCTAAACGTTTCGATAACACTTACAGTTATATCTTCGTCAGTAGTAATGTTTGTTAAACATTGTTAAAGATGCAGTAAACAATTTTGTCAAATTTGAAAAATTAAAACATAAACATAAGCCTGCTATTAGTATGTTTATGTTTTAATTTTCAAATTGACAAAATGTTACTATCTTAACAATTTTAACAAACATTACTACTGACGAAATAAGTGTTATCAAACGTTTAGATTATAATTAAATACCATTAAAAATCCCAAAAAAGATAAGTATTTTATTATGAGTGTTCTATGGTGAAAGTTTACATTTTCATAGAATCAATTAAAGTTTAGTTAAGGAAATCTCTTTTCCGGTACTATTAAAACACATGATTTATCACCCGAAAGATATATCTTTTTAATTATTATGAACGTAACTCGTAGCGGTTTATAATTTGATATTCTGCAAAGTAAGTATTTTGTATAGCTGTTCGGAAGGGTTTCTTTAGAAACAGGTAAGTTTCAGAATTTTTATACTTTGACCAGTTTCATGATTTAAAAGCCTGGAGAAATTACCTCAAATTGGAAAACTTAAAATCACATTTACAGTCAAGTGGAAAATTCTATTTTGGAAGTTAAGTGAGTATTAAAATTCCGAGCCTGTTGCTGTACCTACTCATGATTTTGTGACAGCAGAGAAAAAAACTTTGTTTATTTCAACATATTTATTCTGGAGGAGTATAAAACCGTTTGGCTAAATAGATTAAAAATTATACACTTGAGTAACCAAAACAATAAATTGTGTGTGTATGTGTGTGCATGTATGCGTGTGTGCGTGCGTGCGCGCGTCGTCGGTGCGTACGTGCGTGCGTTCGTGTGTGTGTGTTTTTTTTTTTATTTTTTTTTTTAAGAATCTAGTACGATTAATCGTTTACATTCTACATATCACATCAATTACATAAAACTATGTACAATATGTGTTATAATTTAAAATGTATATCGTTCGTCGCCCCATACTTCTTTAAATTTTGTAATATCACCATTCCTTTTATGTATTATGTATTCTTGTTTAATCCGCTTGTTTACAGTCCCTAACTAGTAAGCTTTTGGGCTGTTTATTATTTTGTTTTCCTTGTTTTTGACTACGTAAACGTGATATATTGCTATTTTCTACATTACTCGGTATTCCTGCTAATATGTCGTTTTCTCTTAGAAGGTATAATACTGTAAATGTTAACAAATTTTTGGTACATTTGAATTAAGTCGATTGGTCGAATATAAAAGAATCGTCGAATAAAACAAAGGAATTTTACAAAATATTACAGAAAAGTCACAACTTAGCTTTCCCATTAAAAAAGGTAAACTCTAGGAAGAACAGTAAATGTTGGATCTCAATTGGAATAGAAAAATCTAGTCAAGTTAAACGTAAATTAAGTAAAGTATGTAGAACGCAAAATGATCCAAACTTAATAAAGTATTATAAGCGTTATTGTCAAATCTTTAGACGAGTAATTAATTGTTCTAGCCAAAACTAATTATCTTAATAACATTTTAATGACCCCAGTAATGCACCAAGAACCGTTTGGAATATCATAAAGAAAGAAACTAATCAAGCTCGGTACCGACATGAAAATATACACATAGTACAGAACGATGATACAATAGATGACCCCATATTATTAACAACTTGCTTTAGTAAATAATATTCCGAAATCAATAAAAGACAGCATTCCATCAACACATAATTATAAGCCAAAATCTATCACCAACGACTAAGATAGAAGTGAAGAACATTATCAGTAAACTGAGGAATACTAATTCCATAGGGATTGGATGACATTCCAGTTAAACTTTTAAAATGAGCCACTGAAATCGTATCTCCTGTCATCTCATATTTAATTAATTAATAGCTTTACCAATGGCAAATTTCCAAACGTTTTAAAAATTGCTAAAATTATACCGTTGCTCAAGAACAAGAGAAAAAATAAAAACTACATTTCAAATTACAGACCGATATCAATCAATACCAACATTATCAAAAGTGTTTGAAGTAGCAATAAAAAGGAGCATGGTTTTCTGTCGGGGAAATCTACTCAAACCGCAATTTAAAATATCTTGTTTAATATTATAAATAATATAAATAATAAATGTAACGTAGCCTGTTTAATGATGGATTAGCTAAAGCCTTCGATATTGTCGATAGGAAAATACTATTAAATAAGCTATAGCAGTATGGTTTCCGCGGAGTAGCTTTGCAGTTATTTCAATCCTACCTCGAGGATAGATACTCAATTGTTGAAATACATTATAGCAGCAACAATATTATTAAACCATACAGATCAACTATGCAGAAAAGTGAAAGCGGCATTCCTCAAGGGTCTATACTTGGACCCCTGTTTTTCCTAATTTTTATCAACGACCTACCAGCACATATTACTGCAGACAGAACTAATGTTACATTATACACAGATGACACAAGCATAGTTCTAAAATGGAACAGTTTAATAAATCTCCATAATAAAATTAACCAAACTGAAAAAAGCAGAGAATTGGTTTCTTACTAATAAGCTATCCTTAAACATAGATAAAACTAGCGGCATCATTTTTAGTAACAAAAAGGTAACATGTAACGGCCCAAATAGCCTTCCTAAACTTATCGTCAGAGAAGTAGAAAGTAATGGAATATTAGGAATACATTTAGACAAAAACTTGAACTGTTTGCAGCACTGTACACAACAAAAAGCTAAATTAAATAAAGGATTATTTGCCTTACGGAAAATGAAACCTTTTGTTACAAAAATCATTATGCGAGTGATATATTTTTCTCTAATTGAGTCACATATAAGTTACGGATTAATACTTTGGGGATATACTTCATACGTGCAAGATGTTCTAAAATACAAAAACGGGCAATAAGAATAATAGCGAATTTACCAAACAGAGCATCATGTCGGTCTCAGTTTTTAGACTTGAATATCTCAACGGTTATTAATATGTTCATTCTCTAAAGCTTAGTACGTTAAAAAAAATCTGAGCCTTTTTCACTTTAATTGCGAGTACCACGGCTATGATACAAGACAAAAGGATAGAATAAGGGGCGGATTGAGCAACAATAAATGTTTTAGTAAATCGTTTTTGTATATAGCTCCAATTCTATATAATCATTTACCGCTAGACATTAGATCTATATCGTCATACAGTGAATATCGCCGTGCAATAAAAATGTTTTAAATAAATTTGTATTTTATAACGTGATAGAGTTTTTAAGCACAGATTTTGTACACCATTAATTAAAATTGTTAATTGTATTATTAAAATTAAATGGTTGCAATCCATTGATATTGTGTGAATGTGTTATTTATGTATGTATGTGTAAATATTGTTACATTCGTTATGTTCTCATGTTAAATACTGTAATAGTGGCTATATATCTAATTATTATTTTTACTGTGTGAATTTTTGTTTTACTACAACTGTACAGTTACCGGTCAATAAATATTATCTATTTATCATAGTCTGTGTCCAGTAAGTTTTAAATGTAATTTTTTGATTATCTCCATACGGGGGACACATGCTGTCACTCTAGCATTACGTGCATAAGGTTTGCAATTACTTCGCATCTTGCACACATTGAGCTTTCCACATATCCTAATATCTTCAAAAAAAGTGCCGTCAGCTAACCGGCCCTTGGCCAGTTTCCACACGATTGAACCTTCTTGGGAAAAGTTGTAAATGCTTCCCAGTTTATTTCGTTGTCTGTAGTTTCGTTCCGAAGCGGTTGGTAGGTGTAGTAGCCTAATATATTATATTTTGTAATTGCATTTCTAGTATAGTTGTTGTAAATAGTAGTCTTATATAAAAAAAAAGATCT
>JARFJB010001119.1:1405000-1462500 GCA_036346205.1 Vesta saturnalis | reverse complement strand
GAAAGAAAGTGTTCTTACTAAATAGCAACTAAAACAGTACCTATATACCTTTTTAAATTCTATTGTAATTTGATGCGTGGGTATGTAACATTCACTACAGAATGTTTCCATATATCACATATTTTTTAAACATTTTAATTAATTCCTAAATCTGTCACTGCTACTGACGACGATAACTGTAATAACGGTATAAATGTATCTTCAAATACACGATTTTGTAAACCCAAAAGATACGTATGCGTAACCAGTTGTCCACACCATATTAAAAGTTTAATGTTTTTATTTTGAACATAATTTTTGTACGGTACCTACTTAGTTATTGCTAGTCTATCTCTGAATTTCAGAACTAATAATCATATTGTAGAACAGATTTTAGGTCGTGTTGTAACTTTCACACACTGATATCACAGACAAGAGAATGCTCAACTATCTTTCTCAAAAACAGTGGTTATCGATAACAAATAAGAGTAACTTAATGCATGCAAAACAAATGCAAAAAGTCATAAATACTAATTTTTTATTAAAATTGCCCGTTACCATATCTCTCTCTAGTGTATTGCTTATGATTTTAAAGAAAAAACAATAGTTGACACTTGTGGATGTATTATTTTAGTGTGCCAAAACTGTTATTTGAGCCAGTAGCGGTTCTAAGATGGGTAAACGCGACCTTCAATTGACTTTAGCAATTTTGTATAGTGTTTCTCTACAGCGTTGTGTGAAAACTCTAAGAAGTTCCTCCCATGAATCTTTAGGCTTTTACGTGTATCCGGTCTTGCCTAACCAACGTTGGAGCTTCAGCCTGTTGAATGCTTTTACCCTGTCTTTCATTTACCAATTTTTTCCAACGTATTATTCACATCATAAATAAAACGTAGACCACTCTCAGCAAGATAAAGGAGTAGAAGCTTCTGTACAAAACTGAACTGCATAAAAACTATCAAATTCAAAGAATGACTTGCGCAATGTACGAAGAAGCCAAGTGGTGCTTTTAAAAGATTGTAAATTTTACACCTGTTAGATGGCATGTTATTAGTCTGGCAACGTCAGTATGCCGGATGTACGATCTTCCTTCTTAGCTTTAAAGTAATGACATCAAACAATTCTTCCGCCTTATGTCCTACAGAAATCACGAGCTCTGCAGTAAACGTATCAAATCACAAGTGCGAGTTGATCCACGTATTCTGTAACTACACCATTGAGCATTACTCAATGCCTACACTATGTTTTCTTTACTCACCAGCAATGCAATTTGGCACTTTCTCCGTCATTAAGTAAACAAACTCGTTGCAAACAGTTTTTAATAAGTTGTTTCAATGTAGCTGACTAAAATATCATTAAGCTATGATAATAATTCTGATATAATTACTTATTTCCATTTGTACGAGTAGATAAGCCAATTTCTCGTTGTTCATTGTATAAAACAGTTTTTATTGTCAACAACAGCGATGATCAGAATCACAACCATCTTTTCTAAGATGGAAAACTTCCAGTGTTACTTAAATATTTAAAGAAGTAGTTCATTGTCTTTCCCTCCAAAGCATAAAAATAATCGATGTTTACAAAAGATCAACTGACGCAACTAACGTATAAGGTGTACAACAAGAAAAATGTTCCCTGTTACCTTGATGCAGTTCTCGCTAATTACGACAAGGAGTAAACGAAGGATAAATACGCACGATATATGAAATACAGATAAAGCCACTATTTCATCCAAGATTCTTGATAAAAAGAGTAATCAACACTTGGACCCACGACGAGTGCAAAGAAAGAGGACAGAATATCTCCAAGAAAATCTTTTGTGGTATGACTCATTAAGTAGACATTTACAGGTCTATTAACATCTATTTAGCAGGAACGTTTACTTAAGCGTAGCTAGATAATGTATATATATATATATATATATATATATATATATATATATATATATATATATATATATATATATATATATATATATATATATATATATATATATATATATATATATATATATATATATATATATATATATATATAATGTATAATAACTAGCGAATTTGGGTCAAAGTGATTAATTAGGCTTTATTTATCATTTTATTCAGCCAATATGTATTATCTATATGAAATAAATACTCAGTTAATCAATTTGCCTTCTTGGTTATGTATAAAAACTATTATATTTGGAAAAACTAATAAAATAAAACGATTTTGCTCAATTAAAAATTATTATTTTTATTAAATACATAAATAAAAAATTTACCTCGAGTAGGATTCGAACCTACGACCTGTATTTTGCTAGAGTACCGCGCTAACCTACTGCGTCATCAAGGTTCAAGCCCCAATCGATGTAAATTTTATCGAGGTAAACTTTTTATTTATGTATTTAATAAAATTAATAATAATTTTTAATTACATATTTACCTTTGAACTTATTCGTTCATAACAAAAACTTATAATAATTTAATATTAGTCAAGTTGCTTTGCAGGCTCACATTCCATTAATATAAATAATTTGATTATAATCTTATTATATTTAGAATTTACATCAGTTCTACATACATAAATATAAAATTTACATCGATTGGGGCTTGAACCTTGATGGCGCAGTTGGTTAGCGCGGTACTCTAGCAAAGTACAGGTCGTAGGTTCGAATCCTACTCGAGGTAAACTTTTTATTTATGTATTTAATAAAATTAATAATAATTTTTAATTACATATTTACCTTTGAACGTATTCGTTCATAACAAAAACTTATAATGATTTTGCTCAATGTTTAAAGTATAAAATATGTCCTCACTTATTTTTACAAGGGACACTTTTGAGGCATTTTGAGTTATACAAGACGTTGCATTTCTTACACTTGCATCGATTGGAAGTGCATCCGCCAATGCAATTGCAGTGTTGCAATCTCTGGCCAGCTAGATGAGATTCTTTTCTTGCACATTCCCGCATTGATACATGTTTGTCTGAAATTTCGCTCGCTGAAATGAATGGCTCCTTGCAATGAGTAAATTGATTTCTTGCGTAGAATTGATTCAATATTCCATGCTTTGTACCAAGCCGATACATCCCTTATTTCCCAATTGCCATTATGACAGCAATAATGTTTCTATCGTCGTCTATAGCCCGATCTACATCTGGTATTTTTACCACGATGTTATCACCTACATGAGCAACAGGATATTTCACTGATGACAGATCCAACATCTTATCTGCCTGTTTTTGCAGAGCTTCTTTTGCTGACATCCTTATATCTTGGATGGCCTGTACTTTTTTGATACCAAAACAGCTTCTTCTGCATGATATCCAGATCCATATCAATTTGAGTCTCGTTTTTTAAAATACTGTGTGATGTCACTTCTTTCTCTGATTGGGTTACGTGTTCAGTTTGGTTATCAACTTGAGCGTCTTCTTCAGTGTGGGAGTTTTACCAGCTTGGCTTTCGTCTTGCTTACGATCAACATCAACTTCGTCATTTTTGGCGCTTTCATTCAATACCGTCTACAGATTTTCTTCTGTATTAGCGTTATTCAGTGAATCTAGAGGAAGATTTATTCCTATTTTAGCTTTGCAGCCAAACATTGCTTCGTAAGAGCTGCGATTTATTCCTGAGTGATAAGCTCTGTTTTTCATAAACTGGACAAAGCGTAGCCCTTCAGACCACTTTGTGAAATTGTTGGATTCTAACCAAGTACAAAGCATTTTTCAACATCTTGGTTGACCTTTTCAACTGACCCCTGTGACTGAGAGTATTTGGGCTTGCACGCACTTCTTCGACTACTCTATTCGCAAACTCTCTCCCATTGTCACTTTGCAAAATACAAGTGGTTCCAAAAATGGTAAATATATCAAGCAAGTAGAAAACAACTTCTTCCGCACTTTTTCAATGGTCTCAGCTGTACAAACTTTGTAAGGTGGTCTTGATATACCATAATGAATGGGTAATCCCCGTCAGCCTGTGACTGCATGTCAATTAAATCTATTTGACATCTTGAATAAGATCCTTTCATACAGTTGACTTGATAAATAGTCCTTTTCTAGGTAAATTCTTTTTTTTCTGACAAAATTCACATAGGTTCAAGTAAAGTGTAACGAGTTCAGAAGTGAACTTTTTATATTTTGTTTTTATCTCTTTCATCATTCTGACCTGACCACCATGACCAATATTGAGATGACAGTCGTGGATTATTTGAAAAGTTTTTTTCCAAATAAACATAATAAACTATTGACTCACCTTCGTTTTTCACAGGAACAATGAATTTTTCAGAATTTCCAATTTTCACAATATCATACCTTGCAGGACGTTGGCAATCTTCAGATGTCTTTTCAATGATCTTGTTATTGGCCTCTTTCACTTTCAGTATCAGCGACTGACACTGATCGCTTGTAAATAACTGATTATTTTTACCTTCACTTTCAATAAGTTTATTTACTTGTTCAGTAAAAGGAATTCTCATATTGTCGACCATTTTAACAGTAATCAACAATTTGCGTGCTTAACACTTACAACACGCCACTAAACACTAACTATAACGACCCAATCACGATCACTTTAGCTAAACTGTACTAACTATTATGAATAATGACCGTTTACTTTAATTAATTAATCACTTTAGGGAATTTAGTTATTATATATAATAACTGATTAATTGATTTTCTAGTTTTTCTTAAATTACTCCTACAATTTTTAAGATATCGATTTGACATTTTGGAACACTTATTACACTTTAGAAGATCAGTATCATTATTATGTTACCGATATTGAATATCTGATCTTCAGCGAACAAGGATGTGTGTTCCTCATTCGATTTAGAAACTTTGTTATCTCGAGATAAATGCGAAACTGTGATACAAAAAAAAGGACATTCTATCTCCTACCCTCGGAAATCTATCACCCCGTAGATATTGTGTATTAGTAATTTTTGTTTGTTCTTGAGTTTTCGGCGGACCATGCGTACTTTCCGAAATAATGATAAAAACCAATGTAATGCAAGTACATTCACAAAAACGCGCATTAAACATTTAATTAAAGAATTAATTTTGTTTTTTAAGCAGAAAGGCGCTAAAATATGTTTTTGATTCATTTTAATTTGGAAGTTAAATAAATTAATAATTAACAATTAATTAATTGTAAAATGTTAGTAAATTAAATACAGCACATACAATCAAATCAATTACATACAGTAATAGTGAAAACATTTAGATTATCGTAAGTACTTTTACTAGTTGAGAAAAAAAACAAATTTAAATATTTGCAAGAATGACCAGTATTTTATTTCCAAATATTAAGAAAACTGTAATCACCTCTAGCTCGAATGCAGAAGTACAATCTTTGTCTCATCGATTGCCGAACTCTCTTAAAAAAACAGGGTCGTTTCGTATTGTGTTACACCCAGCGATTTCTTAAATCCTCCTCACTTTCAACAGGAGTTGCGTACAACAACGACTTCAGAGAGCTCCATACGAAAAAATCCAACGGCTTTAGGTCCGGCGATCACTCTGGCTATAAATTAGGTCTACCTCGGCCAATCGTATGACGTATTGCTACAGATACATCTTCAAGAAAGTCAGGAAGCGTATTTTGAAAAAAGTTACGAGATACCTCTCCGGTCAGCCTTCCTGGTAGAAATACTGGACTAATCAGGCAGCCACCCACAACTGCAACCCAAACGTTCAACGAGAATTGATGCTGGAAACGAAGTTCACATATCTCGTGTGGATTTTCATCAGCCCAGACATAGTTGTTGTGAAAATTTCTTATATCATTTCGAGAAAAACTCGCTTGCTTGGTAAATAGAATCAACGACAATAGTTGAGGAATGTCAATCAATATCTGCAAAAGCGATTGGCAGAATGCTACACTAAGTGAAAAATCAGCAGGAAGCAGTTCTTGAACGCGTTGGATGTTATATGAGTACAAAAAATTTCGTCTAAGAATGTGGAAATCAGTTCCATTACTCACGTGTAAAGCATCTGCAACTCTTCTGGTAGAGGTTCGTGGATTTTCCTCTATCCTTCTTCTAACTCTGGCGTTCGTCTTGTCCTTCCCTGAAAAGTCTTCTATCAGAAACTTTACGGTTAGGACGTACGTTCACCGTACAGACGCCGAGCTTCTGCCAAATTGCCATCAGCCAGTTCATAAATGAAATACATATCAGTCATCTCGGCATTGGAATACTGTCAAATTAATATTTTCATTGAACAATTGAACATTGAAGGTGGTCACTTTGAACAGTTTTTTTAATGTTTGGAAATAAAACACTGGTCATTCTTGCAAATATTTAAATTTGTTTTTTTTTGTGAACTGGTAAAAGTACTTAGATAATTTAAATTACCGTATGTAATTTATTTGTTAGTATGTGCTGTATTTAATTCACTAATATTTTACGATTAAAATTGAAATTTATTTAACTCCCACGATTGTTGCACATATTCTTATAAGGTAAATTAAAAATGTTTAGTAAATATTTGTCATAGTTGTCAATTTTTGATATTAATTTTAGTTCTTTTTATTGTTAAATATGTTTCCACTGGTAGTCGAAATATATGGAAAATTTTGACACGCGTACCATAGTGGAGGAAGAACCAGAGAACGAAAATTTATATATATATATATATATATATATATATATATATACAGCGTGTTCAGCGAGGAATGGGACAGTGCAATATCTCGAGAGCGGATGAAGATTTTTAAATTATGAAAATATTTTTGTAAATATCTTCCAAGGGCGCACATTTGTTGGCACAAAGATTTGAATCAACGCCCATCACCGCCAGGTGGCGCTCTCACTTCAATTTTTTAAATGCAATGCTCTATTTTTTATTTCATTTTTTGATTCTATGACATATTTGTGATGACTTTTATTAAGACTCCTACCAACCTATCTTTTGTAGTTTCTGAGAAAAAAAATAATTTTTGGAATTTTATTAATTGAAAGCATACAAATTAAATTAAATGTTCAAATGTTTCTCCATCATTTTCTACACACGTTTGATAACGCCTAATTAATGTAACACTAGTTTCCGCTCTTAAAGTTTCTCGTGGTATGTTTGCTCAAGCAATACTAATTTTGTTTTGTAACTCCTCTACATCTCTAGAAGGTGTTTCATACACTACACTCTTTAAATGCCCCCAAAGAAAGGGACTAAGGTCAGGAGAACGAGCTGGCCACATAATGGGACCATTTTTACCTATCCATCGTTGCGGAAACACTCTATCTAGATAATTTCTCACTATTGCGCTATTGTGCTCCGGTGCGCCATCCTGTTGAAAATACATCACTTGCCACAGATTTACATTTACATCTTCAAGCAAAGGAGGCAGTTGATTTTCAAGAAAATCCAAATAGCGTTGGCCTGTTAAGGTACCATTAAAAAAATATGGGCCAATCAATTTGTCATCTATCATTCCGCACCATACATTTATGTTCCATCTCACTTGGAAATTAGTTGCTCTTACCCAATGAGGATTTTCTGACGACCAGTAATGGGAATTGTGGCGATTAACGATTCCATTGTTTGAAAAATTACTTTCATCAGACCACACGATACGACCTAGAAAATTAGGGTCTTGCGCATAATGTTCCATAAAAACTCCGGTGATAAAATTAAGTCTGCGATCTTGATCTCCTGCATGCAGTCCATGTACCAAATGAATTTTAAATGGTTTGTATTTATTAGATTTTAATATTTTATGGACAGAACCAACTGATACGGCACACTCTTTAGAAATAGATCTCACAGACACATGAGGATTATAAGCTACACCTGCTAATACACCGACGGTGTGTGCTTCATCTGTTGCTGCGGTGAGGAAAATGACCGGTTCCCCTCGAAATATTTGCTACACGAACAAATGTATTTTTTCCGGGATGGCGTCGATCGGGAAACCTGGCAGGATACAATACTTGTGCAGCCCTTGCATTTTTTCTACATTCACCATAAATTATTACCATATCAAAATATTCTTCGTTAGAAAACGTAAACATAATTATGGAATTTGAAGATGCACAGACGATTTTCAAAACTGAAACTGTAAACTGACAGAAACTTGACAGACACTTCATTACGCGTTTGTTTTCATGGCATGATAAATGTTTCACATGATTCTTAATCAACGACTGTGATAAGTTGGTCCCCTTACAATTAAGTGTACAGCGTATCGCATTATTTCGGCGTTATCTGCATTATTTTGTGGAAGAACAATCTTTTATCTTTCATTTGGTATAAAATTTGCTATTTTGTCTGTATCACTCAAATGTTATGAGCACTTCCTGAAATTACGTTTTGTGCTAAAATTCCAAGGATTATTTTTCTCAGAAACTACAAAAGATAGGTTGGTAGGAGTCTTAATAAAAGTCATCACAAATATGTCATAGAATCCAAAAATGAAATAAAAATAGGACATTGCATTTAAAAATTGAAGTGAGATAGCGCCACCTGGCGGTGATGGGCGTTGATTCAAATCTTTGTGCCAACAAATGTGCGCCCTTGGAAGATATTTACAAAAATATTTTCATAATTTAAAATCTTCATCCGCTCGAGATATTGCACTGTCCATTCCTCGCTGAACAGCATATATATATATATATATATATATATATATATAGTTTTTCTTTGATAAACGAACGGAAAATGTTAGAATAACAAGTTGTATTTGACAGACTCTTCTTTGTATTATTAATTGTAGTTAACGTTTAATCAAGCTGTTCTGTAAATAGCAATACTTTATTAATGTTTGTAATTTTCTGCTTATTTCATATTTTAGCTTCTTGAAAATGATTTTAAATAAATCGAAACGTAGAAGTGTTATCAGCAAATGATTTATTTTTAACTACATGTTTCGAACGATTGTATCCTAAAATAACTTACAACTTTTTATTCTATATATTATATATATATATATATATATATATATATATATATATATATATATATATATATATATATATATGTATATATACAAACTCGTTCCGGGTGTTGTCTCGCGTTCTCTCTCTCGCTCCTCCTCCTTCGGTCCATTTTGAAGGACCTCGTTGGACACAGAGAATAGTCGTAATTCTAATGATGGAAGGTGGGCACTACAATCACCACCAGCTTGTCTTCGGGGTAAATGGATTGTGAACTTTATGGTGTACACCTCTATACCAAAACTGAATGGTAATTCATCTGCTCATGGTGCAACAGTAATGTGATATGCAGCAAAACCCTATATCATTGCTTTCATTGTAACGATGGGTAACGTTGCCAAAACAACATTAATGGAATATATCGCACTGCCCATGTACTTATCGACTCGTTTCGGGTGCAAAATTATATATATATAGATACATACATACATACACACATACATACGGCGTCCGCCATAAAGTTAGGTACATAAGGGAAAATTTTTAATTATTATTGTTTTTAAAGCACTTCTTTGGGGATCGTTCGTGCATGTCCGAAAATCGAAAAATCTATCATCCGTTTAGCGAGAATTTTAAAAAAGTGTATTCTTATTGTGAAAAAATGGGTTATTTGAAGTGTTTAGAATCCACCGATGACTCCACATTCCGATTTATTTGCAAATCCAAAAAATAAGAATTCATATTTTACCCCTAATACCCAATATCTAATAAAGGAAAATACGTACGTACTCAAAGAAATGTTTTCCAGAACAGTTAAATGTATAGAGCGTGAATGTGGACACTGAATTTTGAAAATTTTTTTTTTTTTGTGGAACTTCGTTCATTTTACAGTTAGCGCCACGACCATATTTTTAAATCTATGTTCCTTAAGTGTTTATTTCACACGAAATTCGACTAATTAGACATCAAACTTATGTAGTTAGGTAAATAAAGTTATTTTTAAAATAAAATCATCCTTTAATGGTATTAGGGGTAAAATATTAATTCTTTTTGATTTGCTAAAAAATCGGCATGTGGGGTTATCGGTGGATAATTTTTCGATATCAGACGTTATCAGACATGCACAAATGATCCCCATAGAAAGATTTTCAGAAATAACAATAATTAAAAATTTTCCCATATGAACCCAACTTTATGGCGGACACAGTATATACAGGGTGACAGAATAAACTACAATGCATAACACCACGTGACAGAGGACCAAAAAATAATCAGAAAAATTCCTATACACTAATGTCCGATCGCTTTTTATTTTCAAGTTAGTCTGTTGAGGTTCTTTTTATGAATTGAAAAGGCTTTCATTAAATATTAAATGAAACATTCAAAGGCTCAACAGAAGGTGTTCAAATTAGTGACCTTTTTCTTAAATACCGATTTCCAATCTTCGTGTTAATGACTGACGGCGTCTATCAAATATGTTTGGATTATTACGAAAACTATCAGCAGAATCTATTCCATAATTGTTCTTCACTATTTATTTCTACGGCATACACTTAATTTTTTATAAACCACCAAAATGAAAAATCGAGGGGATTAAGATAGGGCCATGATATAGGTCCTACACGACCAATCCACCTATTTCCAAATCTTCTTTGCAAAAATGTCCTTGCCCTTTGAGAATAGTGGGCTGGTGCGCCGTCATACATGTAGTGCATTTTTCTAATATCCTATGACACATCTTCTAATAAAGTATGCAGTTCATTTTCCAAAAAAATTCGATACAGTTCGCCTGTCAATCGATTAGGCAATCGAAATGAACCAATTAGATGTGTCAATCATACCTGCACATTTATAGGAAACTCATACCGGTGACTCCGTATTACGGTATGATGAGGGTTTTCATCGCTCCAACAATGCATACTGTGTATGTTCAAACCACCATCGCGACTAAATCCAGCTGAGAATGGGATCATATGGCAAGTAATACCTCATTTGAAAGCTCGTTTCAATTCCTTTTCAACGACATCAAAAATATTAAAATATTACTACTGAATTATAAGTTTCAACTCAAAAACCTTAAAAGAATAATTGGCGTTTTTGGGTTGAAACTCATGAATCAGTAGTAATATTTTAATGCGATGGTCGTGGTAAGATAATACCGACAAGTGTAAACGCTCACACGTTCGCACGGAAATCCTCTGCACACAGTAGAAAAGTGGAGTGTCGTGGAAATTCGGACGCGCGGCATTAGGGCGTGAAAATTAGTGCGCGTGACAAAAGAACGCGTGCGACAAAAGGACGCGGCCATTTAGGCAGGCTTGGGACGGGCAAAAAAGCACTGGCTTGTTTGGAAGTTTTTTTATTGATAATTTTTTAGTTCTTTATTCATATTTCATACTAATTAAGAACATGGTCAATTTTTTGTGTTTTTTTATTTTATAAATCTCAGTAACGTTTTGTTTTATTTTCGTAATATCCATTATTTACACCTGCAATTGAAAGTTGTGGGCAATTCCTGGTAAATACTCAATAGTTGGTCTGTTGCCGTATACCGATACTATTTATTGCCTTAATTCTGTTGGCAGTATCTTTGTACACTTCCTTACGTGGCGGCATCTTTCCAGCTATATACTGTTTGATTTTTAATACATTTAAGCTGTCCTCTTTCTTCAACGCGTTAATAAATCTCCAAATGTTTGGATGTGTGGCGTGTAGCACAGATGAGAAATTGTTGTGCTACCCTTCAACCTTATTATTGGTTCGCCGTAAATTTTCTTGGACCATATTGTACACACACCATAGGATTCTAGAAAAGATCGGTTCTCTTCGTCTTCCTCTTCTAGCTAAACGTCCTATTCAGGTATCTTCGAAGTAATTAACTGCAGGTTGTATATTTTCATTTATAGTATAAAATTCACTTTTCAGAAGTTCTTCGAATGTTGCAATTACGACCTCTTCGGCTATAAACGCAAGAGTGGAAGGTTGGCGCAAGTGTAGGGTAAAGTCAAGATCATCACTATATCTTACTTGCAATCATGTCATTTGGATTTCTCTCCAGAGGCTCTGCGTGAAGTGAAAGGAACAACTACGCACACTGATTTGTGGAAACTCCTCCTCAAATGCATTAATAGCGGCTCTCTCGTAGTCAACCATAATTGTGGTAGGCCGTAGTCCCGGTTTTAACAATTTTAACTGATGGCATAATCGAGTGACATTCACAGTTGGAATAACGCTGTACTGTACTCCATGAATCGTATAAAGTTGAAATGACGCTGGAGTTGAAGTAAATGTGCCGTCAGCACACCAGTGGTTATAGTGCTACACCAACGTCAAATTTCTTTCTGTAGAAAATAAAAAGATACATTGTTGTACCGGACCGCTATAAAACAACGAGAAAGGTTCGCGTTAAATTTATGGGGTTTACAAGAATAGCTTCATATTTGTTTCGGGCGTGTTGAATGGTTTGTTTTAAAGAAGATACAGAACCTAGCTGTCCAGCTCCGGCCAATGAAATCCCGTCTGATGCTGCAGCCACTATAGCTTAAGTAGTTGGTTTAACTTGTTGAACTATTCGCTTAACATAATTTCAAGCTGGCATTGCTTCCAATTTTGCATCATCGGCAACGTGGTTATGGGATGTACTCTTCATAACTTTACCTTCAAACGTATGCGCTCTTCGGGGATATTTACACTCGTTGTAACTGGCGAACTCTCTTCGAATATTCGTTCCTTTTTGCGAATAAAGCCATTCAGTATCAACGTGTTGTTGCCCTTTGGATTTTTCACAAACTTTAAGACCATTTTTACATGAACAGAAATAACTGTCAAATTACTAATCACATTGTCATTACCTTTATGATAAATATTTGGGAAATTGGATAGTCTGTTTAACCATCATCGGATAGTCTAAAATCATTAGTTAAATACATCTTAATTAAATTATCTCTAATTATCGTTATTTATTATTGATTAGTAATACTTACTTTTTGGAATTCCGTTCTACGAATAACGAAATAATATTTGCGTATAGAAACTTCTTCAAGTTTATAGTTCGGATCGTTTATAAAGACCTTAAGATGGCGAGGCTATAAAGGACTAAAGGTAATTATTTGCAAATCTTAAATTTTATTGGTCGTAGTTTACGGATATGCCTTTAAAGAATCTGTTATTGGTCAAAAAATCATTAGAGCATCCGGCCCGTAAAGGCAATTGCCCGCACGGCGTAGCTCAGTGGTGTGTGCTTACTTAATGCTACATAAGGACACTCGTCACAGCTCCAAAAACGTAAAAATCGGGTAAAAAATGTCAAAAAGCTGCCACCTGTTAGATACATTTATAGCGTGAAAACACCATGAACTAGATCTAATAATGACCTAACAGGAAACCATAATGTTCACTCAAAAATAAAATACTATCCTATCTACTAAAATTCTACTCCAAAAAATATAAAAGCAAAGTTCACTCTAACCTCAATAATATCTTAAGTTTTATACGAAGCCGCAACGTTGCGAAAATAAAACTAGAACTCATTTCAATAAACTTAGCGCTAAAATCCTTGGCTCAAATGCCAAAAATAGCTAATCGTAACGGTAATTAATTATTCAATGTCAAAACGAAAAATACGTCACAACACGATCCAACATCTATAAAACCCTAAAATTCATTAATCGGAATGTAATACCTAAATTCGGGAAAATACACAGCTTCGCCACAACAAATAATTAAATTCACTTACCTGTTCAGCAAATCAGGTTGTCCTGGGACCAGCAGGTCTTCGCTATATCTGAAAGGCTACAAATATTCTCGCACGCTTATCTAAAATAATTGCGTGCCGCAAAAATCAATCACTACTCTCATAAAAAACGATAATTCTGTTGTTACTTTACTTTATTTAATAAATCTGATATTCCATAAAGTTATTCTTCCATGAAAGCAAAACACTTTAAATCAATTTACGACCAGTCGTAATTAAAGCAATTCGACATCAAATATGCTTTAATTCAAGAAAATAATACGCCTCATCAACCTTTAAAGGTTACTTTATAATTCAATACCCAATCATTTAGCTTTCGAACGTAATTGATTTACTTCAAATAAATACAAAAAGTATTGATGTTAATTCAATGACTCAAATGACTCACAAACAAAGACTTACACTGGACGTAAAGGAGGCTGTAAAAAAACGCAGTAAGTACATAAATCGTTTCTTTCAAGTTAAATCATTTAATTTACCTAATAGGTGGTGATATTAGCTAGTTTTAGTGTTGGCCTTTACTAACATTATACTGACAATTCCTCAGTATAACAATTATGAAAAGAACACTTAAATAAATTCGGATTACAATACGGATGAATACGCTTGCAGTAAATTCTAACGATAAAAAAAGTTAATCTCCAAAGACAGCGTGTTCAAACGTTAGTATATACAAAAAAACACACACACAAAAATGTATTAAACTTTGTAAACCACAGCAAAACGAAAAAATGCACCAAAAGTGACTACCTTAGCTTTGGAACAGTCCCTTTGTTATACAGACACCTGGGCGAAACCCAGAGAATGTGCTCTGCTGCAGCGTTGACAATATGATGGATGTTGTAACTGCACTCGAAACTCCCAATATAACTCAGCTCGTGAATTCTTCTCTTCCCAATGCGTTTTGATTAATATTACAATTGGTTATACGTTACACTAATACTTACACTTCCACGTTATTTGTTAACTTTAATTATATACAAGTTCTGACTAACACTTATTATTTTAAAACAACGAAAAGCTTTTTTATTTGCAGCGAATTATTTGTTGCCGGGCCAGCTGTACACACGAAGCAGTAAAAACTAAAACCTGAGCAATATTACTATTAATCCGCACAAAAGATGCGATGGAATTACAGACGGAATGAATGACTGGCACTTATCCAACACCGAACCTCATTCCCTGGACAACGGTGAATTATTTCGGGAGGAACTAAAATATTCACCAAATTAAGAGTAACGGAAAGACTTCCAACGATATACCTCACTAATCCTCCCGAAATGGGCGTAAACATTTCACTACCTCCAAACCAACAAATCTTCGTGTGTACAGCGCCGCAAACAAGAACCTTGTCACTTCCAGCCATCTTCAATAACATTTCCCTACTATGCTAATTAACCAATCACAACAATTTACTACTTAAAATTTTAAATTTCGCCAAAAACGAATTGAATTCGTGAGCCAAACTGGAAAAATTGTATCGTCCATCGAAATTGCGTTGCCCAAAGGTAACTCTGTAATATGATATGTCTATGATAACGAAACTCTACTATAATGAACCTTAAAATAACGTATATAAAATCCAAACTCTTTGTTTAAAAACTTTATCAATAGAAAAGGCCAGAGATTGACGGCTACAATTCGTAAAAGATCTACCATACAACGTAATAATTTTATGCTGAATTTAATTTTATAAAACGTAATTTCCCTTTCAACAAATAAAAATTTCTAAAACTTACAATAAGGAAATTAACTATTATTCACAAATAAACTAATTAATTCTTGCTCTCAAATTAGTAAAAGGTTTTCAGTAATAGTCCTAATTTAAACTACCATCTAAATTTGATAAACAACCGAAACTTTATTTTTATTTTCAAAAAACGAAGATTTCAAATGCGATTATTATTTGTAGAAATTCGAAAACCATCCAAATACGTGAAAGACAAAATAAAACGTTACAATTAAAAAGCTACCCAAAGAAATTAGCCATTATTAAGTTCAATTGTATGAATTTATACTACATTTCAGAAGTACGGTACTAATAAATAGTTTATAGTTTCGATGTTAACGGCAAATTAGCGATAAAATCACGGTCCGTGGCAAATTCTATGTGCATTTTTTTGTCGCTGCGTCCTTTTGTCACAGAGTCCTTTTGACGAACGTGTCCTTTTGTTGTATGCCCTAACTTCCGCGTCCTTTTGCCGTGCGTCCAAAATTCCTCGCCCTAATTTCGTCAAGCTACAAGATTCTACTACTGTGCTAAAGTAGAGGCACTCGGTTAAGCAAAAACTTGTTACTTGGGCTGGTTGGCAATTCTTTTGCACATGGGTTAGTGTTTAGTTCGTCATACGCATAAGACCGTTGTTGATGAAATGAAATTCATTAACATGGATAATTTAACGTCCCAAGATATACCGCAATACATCCTATGGTATTAATTGGTTCTGTACCCTAGGGCGCTTATACCATTAATCTCTTTCTGTAAATATATCATGACGCGGAGTAGCACAGCCCTATACTACTTACTGACTTGAGACAAGCTTATCAAATTGCACTAGGAACTATCTATCTTATCTATCACTGCATGATTCTTGATTCCAAAAGCAAATTGTTTGTTTTATACAACTTTACACCAGTTTTTGGTAGTTTAATGCAACCAGCCTCATTTTTAAAGTGTTGATCCTTTTTGTATTATATCAACATTCAGTAAAACTATGTTTTAATGAATTCTTGTTGTAGCTACATATTTATAATCTATAAATCTTGAATTAATTCCATTTGATTATTATGTACAGGGTGTCCCAACGATAGAGTAAAGTAAGTTTATGCTTAACTAGAATTATTTGTGTAAATATTGTATGGACCATGGGGTAGAGGTAAGAAGTGTGCATTTTTTTAAAATATTGTAAGTTATACAGGGTGTGCCAGAAAAGCAGGACGTGAAAAAGTATGATTTTTTTAAATAGAACACCCCGTATTTGATTTTAGTTTTTAATTCTACGTGTCCATACAAACATATTTTGTCATACAAAGGATTGGCTGAAAGTTTTTAGTTCTTGAGATATTCGCGTTTGAAGATTATTATGGTCATTTTCGTGCGGTTGATGAATGGGCAATTGTTCCGTTATTTCACAATAAAAAAAAATTGATATTTCGTGTGAAAAATTAGTGATATTATACTAACGTTTAGACCGAGTAGTATTTCTAATTTTCTCAACAGGGTGTTTGTTATCACCATTCAAATTTGAAAATTCTCAAATTAAAAAAAATCAGTTTTTTTTTAATTGCACACCCTATATATTTTTATTTCATTTCATTCGGGATTAAAAAATCTATCATTTTTGTCAAATATATCCTATATCTATCTTTGATAGTTTTCGTGTAATTTCAATTTTTTCACACTAGCTACTTTATTTTCGATAACATTGCATTGCATGGATCTTGGTAGCCATGGAAAATAATAATTGCGTTACTAAGATACAAAGGTTTCCTACTTGTCAAAATAAACACATATTAAAATTGTCGTTTTCGCATTTAACTTGTTATCAATTCTTGTATCAATTATGGATTATTCGACAAATGAATTAATTGATATGATATACGTGTTGGGCGAGGCTGAAAAAAACCCTTTATTGGCACAACGAATCTACAAAATGAAATATCCTGAACGTCGAATACCTACTACTGTTGGCTTGGAAAATTTGATGGATAGATTTGATTCTAGCGGTAGTGTTAAATACTTCAAACGTAAAGTTGTTAATAAAAGGGCAGCTAATGAAGAAAAAGAACTTGAAATATTATTAAATATTCAAGAAAATCCCCAAGTGAGTTCTAGAACATTAGCGACGATATGTGATACCTCCAAATCAAACGTGAATCGAACAACGCTGAAGTATAAGTACCATCCCTATCACATTGAGCTTCATCAAGAATTGCGAGAAGAGGATTTCGCAAGACGAATTGAATTCTGCAATATCATTAATCAACGGCTGCAATTAAATAACAACTTTTTGTGCTCCATAATGTTTTCCGATGAGGCGACGTTTAAAAGTAATGGGGCTGTAAATCGGCGTAATATGCACTATTACGCCATTGATAATCCATTTTGGCTACGAGAAGTTCAAAACCAAAATTATTGGTCACTAAATGTGTGGTGTGGTATACTTAATGACCAAATTATCGGTCCCTATTTTTTTGATGATCCATTAACGGGCCGCAGCTATTTGCATTTCTTACGTGAAGAATTGCCTGTGTTACTTGAGGATATCAATTTAGAAGGACCACTAAATATGTGGTTGCAACAGGATGGTGCACCTCCACATTTTTATCGGGACGTAAGGGAATTCTTGAAATAGCAATACCCGGAGAAATGGATAGGACGTAATGGCTTTATATTATGGCCACCCAGGTCAAGCGATTTAACTCCACTGGATTTTTTCCTATGGGGATACATAAAAGATCGGGTGTATATTACTAAACCTACAACAAGGGAGGACATGAAAAATAGAATTCGGGAAGCTTGTCGCACAGTGACCCCTCTTATGTTATCCGAAGTGAGACAGAACATGAGAAAAAGGCTCAATATGTGTATTCAGCAAGAAGGCCGTCTATTTGAGCATTTACTAAAACGCAATGTTGAATAATTATTGAACTACTGTTTCTCATTAATAAAAACTGTTAATATTCTCGCTTAGGTGGTTTGTTTTATTTCGTCGCAATTGTTTTCCATGGCTACCACGATCCACAATAATGTTATAGTATCGTATGTAACGTAGCTAGTGAGAAAAATCGAAATTCCTCGAAAACTATCAAAGATAGATATAGGATATATTTGACAAAAATGATAGATTTTTTAATCCCGAATAAAATGAAATAAAAATATATAGGGTATGCAATTAAAAAAAACTGATTTTTTTTAATTTGAGAATTTTCAAATTTGAATGGTTATAACAAACACCCTGTTGAGAAAATTAGAAATACTACTCGGTCTAAACGTTAGTATAATATCACTCCTTTTTCACACGAAATATCAATTTTTTTTATTGTGAAATAACGGAACAATTGCCCATTCATCAACCCCACGAAAATGACCATAATAATCTTTAAACGCGAATATCTCAAGAACTAAAAACTTTCAGCGAATATTTTGTATGACAAAATATGTTTGTATGGACACGTAGAATTAAAAACTAAAATCAAATACGGGGTGTTCTATTTAAAAAAATCATACTTTTTCACGTCCTGCTTTTCTGGCACACCCTGTATAACTTACAATATTTTAAAAAAATGCACACTTCTTACCTCTACCCCATGGTCCATACAATATTTACACAAATAATTCTAGTTAAGCATAAACTTACTTTACTCTATCGTTGGGACACCCTGTACTTATAAAGTATTTCTGAAATGAGCGCGTTTGTCTTTACTTTAGCTGCATTTTTATAGGTCACATTAAGCCATCACCATAATACAGTATTATCACTAAGTTTTACTACTATCTTTAATACTTAATTTTATGCTTAACACCCTAACTTAGAACATTGCGCGTTCGATGGTTTATGCAATAGATTAGTTATACTTTACATTTACTTCTAAATTTTTCTCAAAGCTTACAATTCCTATAAAATGTTCTAAATTTGGTGATTTAAGTTTATGATGGTTGTCGCACAAATTTTCTATTACTGCAGTAATAAAATCAAAGTAAAAGGCGCCTTAATGGTGTTGGCGACAGCGACAACAACATATCTTAAAAAAGCATTAACGAAATAATTGCTAAAAGTCTCCACCTTACAAAAAAATCCTATTCAATCTCGTAATAGGAAATTTCACTTTGAGACTTAATGTAGCTTCTATACAAAAAATAAATTCATTTTAGTTGTACGATTAATCCTGGAACGGCCCTGAAAGAATAAAATCCGAGTAAATTGAAGCCTGAATCGCTTGAATTTTGTTCTACCGCATAGTTCTTTGCTTTTTATTTACTTTTATGGCACATGAACGAAGCTTTATGTTTTACAGACATTTTTAAAGAACAATCCCAGTAAACGCTATTCTCAAGATTGTTCATGTTGTTCGTATATCATCATTTGATTTTATGGTGTACTTAATTTGCCTACTATTCTTATAACAATATTGTTACATCATAAAAATGTGTTCGTAATAGTTAGTATCAAACTAATAAGATTTACTAAACCCCTTTATGTTGAATGAATCCTTGTTATGTACAAAGTGTTAAAATAACCACGTTAAAACTAATGTTTTAATTTTTCTACTTTCACAAAAATGTTTCAACATATTTAACAATTTTAATAGATACTATTACTACTGACGAACATAACTGTTAAGTGGTATCGAACCGTTTAGATTGTATAACTCTAATATACAAATGCACCACTAAACAAGTTCAAAATGTGCGAATTCTTATGGAATTCTAATTTCAACTAACTTCAACACTGTAACTAATTATGTATATATATATATATATATATATATATATATATATATATATATATATATATATATATATATATATATATATATATATATATATATATATATATATATATATATAGACCTTCAATTAGGCGTTTATAGAGTACTGCGTATATTAGAATTCTAAAATTTTGTATACTGGGATTTTCGCAATTTCCAATCGATTAAAAATATTGTCATTGTTGTTCGACTTCCAGTTCTACCGGAAGTCGAAGTCAACTCGCTTATTTCAAATAGAATGTGCCATTTTTTATTTTATTTTCCGATTGTACGTCAAATTTAAGGGTAATTTCATTATACCCTATCCTTATCTTTAATAGTTTTCGAGATATCTTGAATTTTCACAAAAATTATCAAAAAACTTAGTTTCATTTACTCCGTCACATCTCCGTTAGCTTTTCACCTAGGAAGTTCAGATTTTAATTGATAAATCACGAAATATAATCGAATATCTTGGATATAAGAAAGCTAGCTTGATTTACACAAGGTGTCTAAAATTACTGTACCAATTGTGTCAAATTGAAAATCAAATAACTCGCTTATTTTAAATGGAACACCATGTGTTTTATTATGCCAATCCACGCATTTTTTAATTCCTTTTCGATTGGTATTTGCATTCCCTATACCTAAATATTACGAATTTGAAGATATTTGGATATTATTGCGGACACTAAAATAATGGAGTAGTTAACTGTCAGGGTGGGTTTGAAACTAAACTCTTAAACGTCACTTAAATGTCATTAATTGTTTAGCTAAGTTTTGGTCATTGCTGTAAAGCAATTTTACTTATTTAAAGTTTGCAATAGTGAGTGTTTTTAATAATACTGGCACACTCTGGATATACTAATAATGATTTTTTAAATTTAATTATCATCTGTGGAGAATGCATTTAATCGATTGGAAATTGCGAAAAACCCCAGTATACAAATTTTCAGAATTCTAATACACGCAGTACTCTAGAAACGTCTAATTGAAGGTCTACGTGGAACACACACTGGTGGCCGTATGCCTTTAAGCCGGGCTTATGACTTAAGCGCGCTTAAAGTCCATAATTGCTATGCACCGTCAGTATTTTCTGTTTAAACCTAGCTTAAAGTTAAGCGCTCGATATCGGTGGCTTTAGAGAGGTTAAGCTGAGCTTTTAATCGCGTTTTTTTTTTGTAAGGTTATGTTTTTGTATAAAAAAAGTTATAATAGCGCTCCAAAAAAATAATGGAAATAGAAGATGAAATTCTTGTGGATGACGATTTAGATGTATTGGATATAATTGAATATGGTTTTCCAAATATATATCCGCCCTAACTTCTTTGAAGGTATGGATGACATGAGTTTCTACCGAAGATTTAGATTAATGAAAGAAACAGTAGTTAATATTTTAGAAATGATCGAGGATAATCTAGAATAATAATCTGTAAGAAGACAAAAAACTGTGGTTATTTATTCTCATTAATAGTTTTTAATGTACTATTTTCAGAAACAATAGTGTAACTTGCATTTTATGCAAGTAATAGCCACCAAAATATCATTGGTGACTTTATGGGTATGAACCAAGGAACAGTTTCTAGAATAGTGCTAAAAGTATCGTGGGCCATTGCTGGTTTATTTAATAGGTTTATAAAAATGCCTGTAACTGAGGAGGAGAGATTATCATGCCAAACTGAATTTTTCAATATTGCACGATTTCCTCGAGTGATTGGATGCATAGACTGTACCCATATCAAAATTACATCACCAGGTTTTTATAATTCATAAAAAGTATAACTTAAATTAAAATGATATTTTAAGGGGGCGAGGATGGTGAAGTTTATAGAAATAGAAAATCATATTTTTCTCTCAATGTGCAAGCAGTGCGTGACAGTAATTTAATCATACGAAATATTGTTGCAAGATGGCCAGGGTCTGCACATGATGCCACAATATTCAATAATAGTCGTCTCAAGACTAGATTGGAAGTTGGCGAGTTCCAACACAGTGTTATTCTTGGTAAATTGTTTGTTTGTTCTTGTACTGTAACATCAGGTTAAGTTTTGTTTTCTTGTAGGAGATAGTGGCTACCCATTAAAAAATTATTTGTTAACGACTTTCAGAAATCCCAGAACACCCGCACAACAGTTTTATAATGAAAATCGAATTCGAACTCGAACTACAATTGAAAGAGCATTTGGAGTTTTGAAAAGAAGATTTCCAGCTATATGCTATGGACTTAGGTGTAAAGTTGAAACATCTATGGTAATTATTGTTGCCACAGCTGTTCTTCATAACATTGCACGAACTATGAATGACAACAACCCACCACTTCCAGATGGAATAGGTCCCAATGAATTAAATTATCTAATAGAACAAGGACAAATTCCTCAAATCAACGTACAGCAAAATATTGAATATGATGTGAGAAATGATTTTTCTAATTTATAAAATGAGGTTCTGTAAATTTCTTTCATTAAATATTACTTTTAAAATTTATGCACATTAGTCTGTAAAAACTAGTTTTATTGATCAAATACAGCTCAAGTTAACAACTTTTATGTACAGTTTTAATTATTTTGTTGTTCAAGATTTTTTATTTCCAATTCTAATTTTTTCAATTTTAAAGCACTCTCTTTTTCAAAATGCTTCATTTGGGCATCAACTAAGGCAATTCTTTTATCTATGTCATATTTTTTGCCACATTAGATGATGTTAGTGTTTTCACTACAGTCGTTGGCCGTCGTCTATTTGGGGTCTTCCGAGAGGTCTTTGCTAGACCTTGTTGAACTTCCTGAACAGAAAAAAACAATATTAATTTATTTTATTATCATTATACATCTACAGAGTATTTCTCCACTAACTGTACTTGCATGAAAAGTAGAATATGAACAAACTATGTTATTTTAGGTTGAACCAAATTTGAAAAACAACCTATACCTATATTATAAACGATCTTTTATTAACATACAAATAATATTCGCAAACAAGTATATCTACAATTTCAATACATTATACAAACCTTTTTGCCTTCCATTTCAACATAAATTTCCTCATTGTCTTCGTCAATAAGGTCATATTCGATTTCAGTGTTAATTGCACATGCATTTACAGCGAAGTGTTCTTGAATAGCGTCATCATCAAATTGGTTTGAAAGACCCAGCAAGGTTTTTTTATTTAACATTTCGAGAAGAAGTTCATCTGAATCTTCAGTTTTTCTCACCTTTGCAGGTGGTCCTCCTCCGGTAAGCATTACTTGTTTCTTCTCCTCCGCAAGATTTTTCCGGTTGTCATAACACTTTTTTAAACTATTTGCGTTCCTATGACTTAAACTATTTGCAGTAGGGTTGAAATCTATTTCTATATTACGCCAAGCTTCTTCTTTAGCCGCAACTGAAGTCCTATCGGTTTTTTTATCCTCGATAATTTGCGAATATTTATTTGCTACAATTTTTATTAAATGATTTTTTTCCATTGTAGAAAAATTTGGCACACGAGTTTTCTTTTCGCACGACATTATCAATACTTAGCGAGATATTTAAATTATTTAATAATACCTTGAAAGCGATGAACGGTTGAAATAAATACGAAAATTTATTAATGAAAGAATGCGCCAGGTACAAAACCAGATAATATTATGAATTACAACGAACAGAAATAATATAATAATAGCAATAATTGATCAAAGCTTAACATTTAATCCCACGGACATCACCTTTTTCAGTATTTTTTAGGTTATGTAAATTAAACGTTTCTAGTTATCTAGTCAAAATACTGCGAATATTGCAACGCTGCCACGTTTCTTTGTGGCTTAGGCAAGCTCGGCTTATGTGTCTGCGGTGCATATGACTTGATTTTAAGCCGGGCTTAAATATTAAGCGCGCTTTAGTAAGCTTGGCTTAAGGAGAAAACGGTACATACGGGCATAAGTGAATCACGACCGACGCCACGGAGTTCTACGGCGAAGCTGCATATAATCATTAATATTTCTAATGAAGTGATATTATATAAGTCAATATGAGCAATATTTTAAAAATATTTTTAAATATATTGGGTGTTCCAAAAATATTGGCATACCAAAGTAATGTTTTTTTTTATACGACACGCCCCGTATATTATTGCATTATCGAATTTTACATAAAAAATAAGCTGCACTTTCATACCTACACACAGAGTGTTTCAAGTTATATCAATTTTTATGAAAATGTAGGTTTTTAGTAAAAATTAAATATCTCCTAATAAAATTAACTCCAACAAACTTACTCTTAGGTTTAAATAAAATACTGTTCCCTTAATCTATTTATTGACTGAATAGTAAACACCTCATTTTTCAGTTAACTTAGTAGAACATTCATACTGACATATTCGGCTTATTTTAAATGGAACACCATGTATTTTATACGCTTATCAACTTCTATAAGGGTTTCCTATACCTAAACCTTCAAATTTTGAGCTTATTTAATCATTTTTGGAATTTGTCTGTTCCTATATCATTTGTAGATTGAAATATCCTTCCAAAATGCTTATTTAATGTCTTTGCTAATGTAGTAGTATTTTTCTTTACCAATAAGTAGACAGCTCGGTACCAATCTTATGTGTATATAATAAATTTCAGATATTTGTAATTTACATATTAACCAATCATGCTAATATGACTAATCTTGTAAGTTTTGTAGTGTGCTGTGGAATTGCCGGTAACGCATTTGTTAATGTCAAAATTCTTACATTGGGCGTCACTTTTGTCTTTGTGTATTGTTCCGAGTCTGTTGAAAGTTGTTGAAATATTTTCAATTTAATAATGGTTTATTCACAAAAAAGAATTGATATGATTTTTACCATTCGTGAATGCTATGAAAATTATTTACTTGCTTCAAAAGTGTACTCAGTATTTGAAGTTGTGACGAGTGCCCTTTTGCAGCATTAAGTAATAACCCCGTCGACACCACTGAGCCATGCCATACGCGCACATTGCCTTTACGGGCTGATGCTCTAATGAGTATTTTGCCTGTAACATTTCACGCCTTCAAATAAAATTAGGTAAATAGGTGATGGAAAGAAATAATAAAGTTTATAACAACCTCTGAAAGATTAGCTTAAAGGCTAAAGTGCTATCTACAGTTATTTTTATTAGAAACTTAAAATACGCACATGCACTCGCACACTCACACGCACGCACGCACGCACACACACACACACACACACACACACGATGTAGCGATAGTGAGAAAAAGTCGATTGCATAACCTTTTATATTTACATATGTATATGTAGGTTATAAGGTACATATTATGGCGAATTTTCCAATTGCTGAAAGCACATTTATGAAGTGTTATAAAAATTCACATCTGTCTCCCTAAACTTTTTTAACTAATTTTGTGGAAGTTTGTAAAAACCCATTAAAACCAGGGAAAAAAAATTATTAGTGGAAGTTTATACAGGGTGGGCCACCACCAACGCGTCGGTCTCTAGCACCCAAACGACTGAATTTTTTCAAAATCTGTTTGGGCGAGAATATGTAAGCCTTCTAGGACTACAATCTAAAATTAGTTTGATTTATACAGGGTAATCTACAAACTTGTTACTTATCAAAGTTATGTTATTTTAAATGGAATACCCTCCTTTTTAATTTTTTTTCAAAAGATATAGGCTTAGCAACATACTTTCAGGCCCTCGCCCCTCGACCAAAAATTTGAATTTGTTTGTGACGCTATCTACTAGGGAAAATCTGAACTTGTATTATAATAATAAGGAGGCCTTATGTTAACTTATAAGACAGACATAGGGCTTAGCAACTTGCTTTCGGGTCTTAGCCCCTGTCCCATTGGCGGGAAATTTGAATTTGGATTTGTGTTTAAGTGTGTACATTCTGATTACTTACTGCGAGAAATTTGAACTTGTATTCTAATAAGGGACCTATTGCTAGCTTATAAGACAAAACATAGGAAACTGTGTTAGGGCCTGCGCCCTCCTCGTCATCTAGTTGTATGGGCTAATTAAAATTTTCTGTAATAAAGGTGGCACCATCTAGCGTTATATTTCTAGGACTAATCAGGGTTTTGTTTGTGGCAGCGTCTAGTAGTATATTTCTAGGACTAATTAGGGTTGTCTGTGGTGCCATATAATGGTGTAAAGGCTAATGAATGTTTTGTGTAATAGAGGTTGATCGTGTTCGTCCCTCCCTCGTCTCTTTCTCAAACATACAAATCAATTAAAAAATTACATTTATCAAATCAATTTAATACCAAACTGATTTAACTTAATCATACAAAATCAACTCTCAATTCAAAAAATAGTAGTATTATTGAACACACAGAGTGGAAAAGAAATCCAATCTCACACTAATTATAGCTACCCATCTAACCACCCTTTCTAATTAACTGCAGCATTGTTAGTGCAGGTTCAAACACCGTTAGGAACAACAAGTTTATTAACAAAATTGAAGGAAAGGATAGCGTTTGAAAATATGTTATTATTATTATAAACAACAATACATCATTTATTTAATCACATCCTCTATCGGCCTTCTTCTTCTTGAACCGTGCTTCATCGCTATCATCATCATGGTATTGAGACTCGTCCTCCTCCTCTACCTCATCGCTCTTCTGTGAATCATCACCATCACCTTGGATGTGAGATACAGTCAGCTCATCCACGTCATCGTTTCCATCATCATCTTGAACGGTTATGTTGTAATAGTTTATTAACAATTCAGTAAAATCTCTAATGTCCGCTGAAGTCTCATAAACAGGAGAATACATTATAATAATGCTCACTCGATGACGGTTACACTTTAAAGAGTGAAACACGCGTGAAACGAGAATGCTGCTGGCCTTGGGTCTTGTGCGCTGGCACACTCGTCAATGTTCGGGTAAAATCGGTTATCTTCGGGTGAAGTTTGGGGTAACTATTACAACATAACCGTTCAAGATGATGATGGAAACGATGACGTGGATGAGCTGAATGTATCTCACATCCAAGGTGATGGTGATGATTCACAGAAGAAGAAGAGCGATGAGGTAGAGGAGAAGGACGAGTCTCAAAACCATGATGATGATAGCGACGAATCACGGTTCAAGAAGAAGAAAACCGTTTAAGGATCTGATTAAATAAATGATGTATTGTTGTTTATAATAATAATAATATATTTTCAAACACTGAACTTTCCTTCAATTTTGTTAATAAACTTCTTTTTCCTAACGGTGTTTGAACCTGCGCTAACAATGCTGCAGTTTATGCGAAAGTGCGGTTAGATGGGTAGCTATAATAAGTGTGAGATTGACTTTCTTTTGCACTCTGTGTATTCAATCATACTGCTGTTTTTTGAATTGTGAGTTGATTTTGTATGATTAAGTTAAATCAGTTTGGTATTTAATTGATTTCATTAATTTGATTTGAGTAATTGATTTGTATGTTTGAGAAAGGGACGAGGGAGAGACGAACACGATCAACCTCTATTACAGAAAAGATTCATTAATCTTTACACCATTATATGGCAGCACAGAGAACCCTAATTGGTCCTAGAGATATACGGCTAGGTGGCGCTGCCTCTATTACAGAAAACATTCGCTAGTTTAAAAATATACCACTAGATGGTACCACAAACAAAATCCTGATTAGTCCTATAAATATAACGCCAGATGGTGCCACCTTTATTACAGAAAATATTAATTAGCCCATACACAACTAGATAACGATACAAATTCAAATTTCCCAACAAGCGCCACGACAGGAAGGCGCAGGCCCTAACACAGGTTCCCATGTTTTGTCTTATAAGCTAGCAATAGGTCCTTATTAAAATACAAGTTCAAATTTCTCGCAATAAGTAATCAGAATGTAAACACTTAAATACAAATCGAAGCCCTATGTCTGTCTTATAAGTTAGCATTGGGCCTCCCTATTATTATAATACAAGTTCAGATTTCCCCTCATAGACGGCGTCACAAACAGATTCAAATTTTTGGTCGAGGAGCGAGGGCCTGAAAGTAAGTTGCTAAGCCCTGCAACTGTCTTGCAAGTTAGCATTATGCCCCTTATTATAATACAGATTCATATTTCCAGCCATAACCTGCAGAGACTTAAATACAAATTCAAATTTTCCGCCATTGGGGCCTCGACAAGGGACAAAGCACCGAGAGCAGGTTGCGCAACCCTACACCTATCTTACTAGTTAGCATTAGGCTCCTTATTATTATAATACAAATTCAAATTTTCCGGCAAGGGTACCACGACAATACGCGAAGGCCTACGAACAAGTTGCGATCACGACAAGAGTCAAAAACCCGAGAACAAGTTGCGACATACTACACCTGTCTTACAATCTCGGTTATGGCACATGTTAACAGGTTAAATTAATTAAATAAGATCTTTTATTATAAAACACTTGTCTTTGTGCTTTATTAGAATAAAATTTTTATGACAGAGGATAATTTTGCAACCTCTTCATAATAAATCCTATTACCAAAATCACACTGTAAAACTAGAAAATGTTAATTGATTGCTTACCTAATTAGGTACTCGTTCATTTAAAGCAATTTGTATGTATATATACAATATAAAAACAGAGTTTGAAGACTTCAACTAACTCAAATGTACGCATTTATAGTACACCTCCAAGGTCAAATTAAACCACTTAAAAATCACAAGGCTAACTTCACGGTCAACTTCAAAGTCTGGCCTATGGTTAACTTCAAGGTCGGTTGAAGGTGACTTTTTTGTCAAGGTAAAATAAGTATGTTGTAAATAAAATTCGTATATAGGTACAGTTCGCAACTGACAAATAAGGAGTAAAAGTAGTGTAATGGCTTTAATAACAATTATGCAACCTCTTCTATAATAAATGCGTTATGAAAAATAAAAACCACGTTGTAAAAACAAAAAAAACAGTTATCCTCGGTTGGATGCTATATAAACCCATGTTAGATAGACCTTTGTTAGCTTTCAAATTCATGGCTGACCGCTTCTATGAATAGCAATAACCTTGATACATGTTAACTTAAAAAATTCCGAGGCCGACCGCTTCTACAAAATATCAATAACCTTGGCACATGTTAACAGGTTAAATTAATTAAATAAAATCTTTTATTTTATGTTCTTTATATAATGTTCTTTATACGCCCCCAAATGCGGGCGTAATGTGGTCTTTATAACACGGAAATGTCATTGTTGCTAAGCAGCATGATTGACAGCAAACACATGACATGATATGTCATGTAAGTTGAAAGAATTAGCCTACTGTCGACTTTATTTCACTGCATTTGCATTTAAAAACTTGCCGAAAATACTGAATCTTTTTAAAATTTTGTTCCAGTTTCATGGTGCAAAATAAAATAAAACATTGTATGTACCACGGGCATAATTGTAGATTATGCCCTTAATACATAAATATCTATTATTATAAAACACTTGTCATTATCTTTACATACCTTTGTTCTTTATTAGAACACAATTTTTTATGACTGAGGATAATTATGCAACCTCTTTATAATAAATCCTATTACAAAGCTCACATTGTAAAACTAGAAAATGTTAATTGATTGCTTACTTAATTAGGTACTCGTTTATTTAAAGCAATTTGTATGTACATGTACAATATAAAAACACAATTTGAAGACTTATTTATTTATAACACCTAAGTGATATTTTTGTTTGTACACAATATAACAAACTGATGAATTCTGGCTTTTACACGATCAAAGTAAAAATCATTTTTTTAAAAGCATGTTATCGTCGTTTTTTTATTTTGAATTTATAAGTACAATATAAATGCTAAATACGAGTTGCAGTAATCAGGTTTTATGTATTACTTTCTAAATTAGTTAATAAGGGAAAGAAATAGTCTGTTTATATCCAGCCATTCATAAGTAGAAAACGTGTTTAGTGAGCTGTATAAAAATATTTCAGTTCAACATATGGTTATTATTAGAACAGTTGAAAGAAAAAAACACATCTGAAGGTACATGTATTATTTTATAATATATGTTTTACTTGGTATTGCTAACAGAAATGTCGATAAAGATTTTTAAAATGTATTATTACTCTTATAGGATAACGTCATAAAATCAGATATACAATAGCTGGTACTTATTCATGAATTTTAAACTTGTAGTTATTGTTAATTCGCGTATAATAATAAACCATTAAAACCTCTTGCCTTTATTTCCATTATTTCAATTTGATATTTTTAAAACATGTTAATTTAGTTTAACTCTATATTATATATAAGTAATTATTACTTTCCAGTCCTTTTAATGAGATTTTTATAACTGTTAATGAACACGTTTCTATGAAACAATTTTGTCTGTATGTAATTGAACATGCAAATAAATCAGACATAATTTTCCGAATGTATAGGTGGTGACTGTTTAGAAAGAGAATCTGCCTCTATAAAAAGCATCATTGCATTAGGCTAGAAATTATTTATTAATTCACGTAATATTTAATTTAAACTTTAATGTACTCAGTTTTGAACTGTAGGCTGGTTTCCGCAAACTGTAAGACATGATTTATTGATTTTGGTTGATTGATTGAGATTGATCTGATTGATTTGATTGAGCATGATTTGTTTGAGATTGATTGATTAATTAATTAATTGATTTGTTTGTGTGTGAGAAAGAGCCGAAAGAGAGAGAGAGAGAAAAACGGGTAAACGAGAGAGAGAAAGAGAGAGGTCTGCATGATCAACCTCTGTTACAGAAAATGTTCATTAGTCTATACGCCACTAGATGGCACTAAAAATCAATTTGAACTCAAAGGGAGCCGGGGCGCAGACCCTGATACAAGTCCTGTCTTACAAGGCTAGGCTACCTTATTAGAATACAAATTATTTTATTACGGGGGACGAAGATTAGGTTAGAACCCACATACAATTGCACCAAGGACGCCACGATAAGGGCCAAGGCCCTAGAACTAGTTTCTGCACCTGTCTTATAAGGTTAGGGCCCATACCACTTCCAGCCAGGGGGCCGCGACAGGGGCGATGGCCCGAGAATAAGTTTTGAAGATCTACACGTGTCTTACAAGTTAACATTAGGACCATTTATTAGAATAGAAATTCCAATTTCCCGCCATAACCAATCAGAATTCAGAGACTTAGCCCTCCAATCAGAGCACAGCGGCTGAGTGGTGAGGCTAAGGACCAATCAGAAGCCAGAGAGGCGGGTGCACGCACGATCAATCGGTTAAAAGTGGGACGTGGCCTAGTTTTAATCCCTCCAATCAGAACACTGCTTGTACGCGCAATTGCCTAACATCCAAGGGGTGTACAGCCAAAAAGACTCTTAATACAACCAAATTAGGGACTCACCTCCGCCCAAGGGTTGAAAATAGCCCCCGAAAAGAAGCCGACGCAACCCTCAAAATATACGGCTACCATGTGGTCGGCCTTGTGACGTCAAAATCCAAGATAGCGGAAGGTGTCCCAGGGGGCGGGTTTTTGGCGTCAAAATCCAAGATGGCGGAAGGTGTCTGTTCTACTTACGTCACTTATAACTATAACTGTACGCTTTACGCACACGGGTCGTAACTTCTATTCTCACTTCTATAAACAATAGTAAATTATCTATCTGCAAAAATTTTCTGCAAAATACACTATTAACATGAAAATTTAAATTTTATATAGACTCGACCCCTCCCAACCAGTCGCTTTGTGGTTTTTCCCATTATAGCTTGAATCGCGCCAGTCGGTGAATGTTTTTGTGTAATTAAAAGCCAATCAACGCTCGGTCGTGTTTGATAACAATGGTAACGGGTTGATAATTTGACAGCGCATCGATCGATATAACTTTCAATCTTGATTGTAACAGAAAAAAAATTATTATTATAAAAAAACGGATAAACTTTAACTTAGTTATATTTTACACAAATTGGAATTTTCTATCTTAATAATTAATTACCGAATTTCCACATGTGGTACTTTTTGTAGGCAATCTTTAAAAATTGTTGGGAATTTTACATATAATGCTTCCGTGTTGCAGAATTATCACACACATGTCGGCACGCTTGTTAAAGATTATTCCCTGCATTATATTTCAATTTTTAACATGAACTTCTTTTCTGTTCTTAACCTCTACACTTGATTCAATCTGACGCTCGTTATAAGACAAACAAAAAATTTTAATACCCCCTATTCTTTGAACTAAGATTTCATTTATGTGTGTAATATGTAAAGCTAAGGGCGGCTATTCTCAATATAGATTAACTTCAAATAACAATTTTCATCTTTCGTACAAACGGTGATAATTTTTACTTTATTTCTATTTTTAATGCCTTGGAATTTTTTAGTTCCAGTTACAACTGTAATTCTATTTGTTAATACGGTGATTACAAACAAAATATTTTCCTACAACTCCTATTGCGTCTAACTTTTCAAATAATAAATTAATTAAATTAGTAAATTATTTCCTCATTTAACTAACGGTGTTAGTTAAATTAGTTTTTAAAGTGTTTTGTTAATTGTTAATGGTCTTTTCGGATTCTTAACTATTAAATATTGTGTCCCCATCTTTACACAGTACCATTTTAAATAAAACAGTTCACCACTCTCGTTCAAAATAAATTTGTATTAAGAATACATGATAAGTGTATAGAACGGAGTTTGTTAATTTGGGAATTGCAAGACGCATTTTTTCAGCAATCTGTTGACGGTGTAGAGTGGAATTTAAAAAAAAACTTATCTTTACAGCTGATGTTTACTAAAAACATGAATGAATGAATTTGGAAAAATGAGATGAGATATAAGCATTTTACATAAAATCAATACTGAGCAAAATTAAGTGGTTTGAAAGAAGTTTACGGAGAAGTAGAGTTAAGAAAATTCAAATGGAATTTATTAAGTAAATTTTCTCGAGAAACTAACCGTTCTGTGTAAGATAAATTCTTATGTGGCAACATATTCAAAAGAAGAGAGTATCTAAAAAGATATTTATTGAGTATGAAAGAAATTGCTTATCTAGAACGAACCTCTCATGCATTACACAATCCATATAGAAAGTGAACTAGACTTTAGGGTACCTATATTTTCATTAAAATGAATTGATATACTGATTTTAAAATAAGATTATATATTAGATGAACTCATATTCTCTTGCATCACTACCATTAGTTTGTAATTAGGCCACATACTTTATTGATAAAATATTACAATGAATATTATTATAATGTTACATTATGTGGAACAAGTGGCAAAGCCACAACTGTCCACTCGTTACGAATATTTCAATGGGATAGTGTAGCACGCGTATTTTTTTCTATTTCCGAGCTTAAATTTAATTTAAATTTCATTTTTGTGTTCAAATTTAAAATACTTGTCATTTTGATTTCAATGGTTGTCAGCATTATAAAAATCCGAATATAAGCTATTACTTAAATATAACCTCAACTCTGCCTTAGGACAACAGATATTGCCAACTACAGCGCATAATAAGTTGCAAATTTCGGTGTCACTAAATGTTTCGTTGTACCACTACTTTTAATAAAAACAGTAGCACACAAGTCTCATTTAACACCGAAATAAAAAATAGTTATTTGTGTAACTAGTAAAAAGTGTATATTTGTGGCACGGGTGCTAAGTGCAACACACGTTTAATTTACGTATCATAGATGTACGTACGTAAAAGCATATTATTTTCAATAAAACTTACAATATAATAACGTAGCAGATGAATTTTGGTAAGTTGCTCTAAAATGTTGCAAAAATTTTGTAAATATTTGTAGGTTAAGACCAATGAACTCTTCCAAAGAAACGAAGTAATTGTTCCAATAGTTTTCTACATAAAAGTGGCGGTTCTAAATCTTTGACTGCCTCGGGTGCATATAAACGATGTAAAGATTAAAGTATTAGATGCTAAGGTCACCTTGAGTAAATATCACCGGGCCCGAACACTGCACTCCTTGTCCGAACTATAACGGCAATATATTCTATAACACAAATTTGTGAGTTAATGGTTATTTATTTGATTTATTCATAAAGATTGAATTTTTAGGAATTCTACTAATCATTGTGCTTTGAGAAAACGTTCGAATTTCAAAATACGGTAGTATAATTTCAATCATCGGTGTTTACACTTGTTTGTGTAGAAGATTATTATACTTCAATTCAAAATTATTGGTGTATTTAAAGTAACTTATTCAAAGTATCGTTTTAAACACACTAAACGCATTAAAACCCAGTGTTTCTTACTTATTCAGTACATTATTACACTATAATGTAATAAAACGTATGACAATTTATCCATTCACATTTAAGCATGACTATGTTGAAATTAATTTACATATATGTTATTAATTAGATTATTATTAAGTTTTTGGAGAAAAATATTTGTTTGCGTAAAGAATTCAATTGAAAACAAGCAATTATAAATGTTCACTACACTTCATCTTCTGTATGTGTGTCACCATTTGGATTTATAATAATTGGATTGACTTGGACATCATAAACTTTTTCTTGTTGCCAACACTTCAGAATTTCAGATTCTGCATGTTTAATCGTTTTTAACCAAACTGATGGTGAAACTGTTTCTAACGCTCCTTTCCACATCTGTCTGATATTATCATCCCCATAACCATCTCTTCCAATATGTTTATCATAAGTTTTGCTTATTCCCCACACCATTTCTATTGGGTTAAATTGACCGTGGTAAGGAGGCAAGCGTAAAATTTCATGTTCATGTTCTCTAATAATATTGGCGACCAAATATTGTTTCTCTTCTTTATGTAGCTTTGCTATATGTAGTAATTCCGTTTTAAATGCTTCTTTTTCATAAGTCATTTTTCTTCCCCTAAGTCACTCTGCAATTTCTTCTTTTTTCCAATTTGTAGTTGGTTGGCGATTGACAATTTGTGAATAGTAAGGAGCATTATCCATAACGATTACAGACGGCTTTGTTAAGTTTGGAAAAAGTTGATTTTGTAACCATTTAACAAAGTTTTCGGAATTCATACAATCGTGATAATCACTGCTTTTATTTGTGGTAGAGAATATAAGGTCTGCTTCCTCCACAAAGCCATCTTCTGTTCCAACATGTAGAACTATGTAACGTTTGCCTTCGCCACCAAGATTTTTAAAGCATACTGGAATCTTGCCATATTCGTTTGTTGCTTCCTTTTGCAAATATCCAAGTTTCGTCGAGATAAACGAACTGCTTGTAGATATCTCGTTTCATATAAGTGATGTAACTTCTCAAAAATTTTACCCTCATCGATGCTATTGAAGTTTTTTCGCACAGGGCTTTTCTATTGTTTGTTTGCTTGAAAGAAAATCCAATGTCCAACAAAACGTGATAGAGGCTTGTCCTTTTATACTCAACGATGTCTCCTTCTTTAATTTTTGTTAAGAGCGTATCTAATGTAACATGTTCATGATTTTTGTCGTTGATCCATGTCTTTTATTTTTAGACTTCTTCGTTGAGGCTCATTTTCCTTGATTTTGATGTCGTAAAGCAGTAGAAATAGTTTTGGTGTCAATTTTCAAAGCCTCGCTAACCCTTGCATGCACTGCTGTTAATGGTGTTAAGGGTCCGTTGTTCTGTTTTTCTTCATTAAAGTATTCCACTAAGTTATGGATCAATTCGTCTACGGTAATTGACCTACGAGCCATGTTGATGTGCTACAAATGGAAACATAAATGTTATCTCTTTCTGTAAAAACGAATTAATCTTTACCTTAAATGAACACTAAAAAGTAATGTGGTTCTGAAAAGAACCGATCTTTTAAAATGTTAACTCAAAAAGCAATGAAAAACGAATAAGAAATAAACAAACCAGCGCGCGTACGTAACCTTAATCAACAAATAAGAAAATAAAGAAAGGTAGGTATTAGTGCTCATATTTTTGCTTTAAATTACAGACAACGATCATTTCATGATTTAATGCATACATGACGTCATCGGAATAAGTTAAACGAATGAACTGTATAGTTAATTATGAATAGTTTTCTGATGGTAACGTATCTACACCTTTCAGGATTATATTTAAAAAGCCTATTAAGTGCCTTTGTAATATGATGCACTAAAATGTTTCTACCGTCCAAACAGTTAATGCTATTTATCGTGTCAAAAGGAATGTGTCCATTTAAGTACGTAAATGGAATTGACCACAAGATAGCTGCTTTCGTATCCACGGACAACACCTGACGAAAACCAAACATTTAAATGTATATTCACAAAAAAATTTAATGCCAAACAGTGAGGTCTTGTGCCAACTGCGTTATATCACAATCCATATGTCCATCCTAATCTGAATCGGATTCTCCTTGTGCTATAATAACAGTGGGATATTTTTAATCCAAAAATTTCCCATATGTTTTTCCCAATCCCTTGAAATAATTTTTTTTTGTGCGAACAAAAATTTTGCCACATTGTAGGAGAAACATTTGAATAAAACCTCAACTACTTTACTTTTCCCTCTAGACTTACAAGGTTGAACTTTGTTCCCCAGTTGTTCCCCGTGCGTAATCAACCACTACTGCAGCTGATCTTCCTTAGTGGAAAATGAATGGCACCAAATGATACGGTGCGTTATTTATAGCCACCACAATTTCCGGGTAGTTTAGACAGCGTACAAATCAGCTGTTTAATCAAAATATTTTGAAACCGGTCTCATTCATAGTTTTATGATAATCGCGATCCTCGTTCCCTGAATCGAATAAATAGTCGCAGTTATCCAAAAACCCTAAATTACACCCCGCGCGTAAAATGGTATATCTTTTACCTTCACTTTTAATTTTAGACGGATTACTTTTGTTGTCAAAATCGTGGGCCCAACGATGGACATTAGAATCATTTTTATAAATCTTGGCCTGAACTCTGCAATTGCAAAAATTTTCTCAAAAACCTAGATTTGGCTACCGCGACGTGTTTCATTTCACATAAAATTTCTGTCCACCGAACGTTTGTGTCTGTAACCCATGGATTTTAAAATCCCTAAATAATTTCGTTTGACTCACTTCAAAATCTGTTTTAACGTGACGATACAATTTATCCAGAAGTGAAATATTCATTTTTCGAAATGAATTGCCAGATTAGTCATTGTAGGTCTTTCCACAAGGTGCGTGCGATTGTGCGTATGCATATGCGTGTGCGTGTGAGTGTGTGTGCGTGCGTGTCCGTGTGCGTGTGCGTGAGCGCCCGCACGTACGCGTCCGCCTGCGTGTGCGAATGCGTGTGCGCGTGCGTGTGCGCGTGCGTGTGCGCATGAGTGTGCGCGTGCGTGTGCGTGTACGAGTGCATGTGCGCGTGTGTGTGTGCGTGCGCGTGCGAGTGTGAGTGCGAGTGCGAGTGCGAGGTCGTGAGCGTGTGTGTCTGTGTATGTGTGTGTGTGTGTGTGTGTGTGTGTGTGTGTGTGTGTGTTGTGTGCATGTGTGTGTTGTGTGGTGTGTGTGTGTGTGTGTGTGTGTGTGTGTGTGTGTGTGTGTGTGTGTGTGTGCGTGTTTGTGTTTGTTTGTTCAGTCACCTTGGTTTCGTAACTATGCATTTTGTAATTTCATAATGCCCTAGGGCATTATATCGCTTCTAACGTGTTTAAAAATAGGTGCATTTTTGGAAAATAACACACTATAAGGACATTAAAATTATTTCATTTTGTAGGTTGGAAGGTCGTGTGGTGTCCCACACCAGATATTTTAGGATAACTATGAAACCTTCTTCTTCTTAAAATTAATATTACGTGTAACAAAGAAAAATATAAACGATATTTCAACATTTATTTCTGCCGGTTGCAGAAATAAACGCGACTCCTTAGAATTGTTTCGGAAGGCCTCGCTGATCCAAGAATAAACGAGACTTATTCGGAGTTTTTCGGTGATTCAAACGTCTCCTAACGGCGAGGAGAAATGCTTTAGGCACCTTCTCCTAGATTATATAAGCAACTACAGCTGTGTAATTCGACTTGGCCCCTCTCTGGACTCAAACATCTACCTTCTTTTATTGATCTAAGCGTTTATCCGCGTTTATTTGTACTCACACCCGCTATCGTCTCCAAAAATCGTAATATAATGCATTACTTCACTGACTATTTCTGGCATTTTAATGACGATTTCGGATAAAAAATATGTTTAATTTAGGCGTAAATGTACTAGACAATCTATTCCAAAGGATGCTTATGAATCAACTCTATTAAAAAGCATACATTTTGTTAATTATAACTTTTGAGAAAGTTTACGTTTAAACGAAAGCTTTTCTTCTTGCTAGCTTATTGTTATTGTATCAGCTTTCGATCAGCTTTCTCTACTTTTTTTTTTGAGTTGTACGCATAAATCCTTCATTCTAGATTACACTTATCCAGATTAATTTTTTGTAGGCGGATTTATGTTTGTATGATAAATTCCTAAATTGAAAAATGTTCGTTCATCTTTAACTTTGATAAAATCATTTTTTGTTACAAAAATTGAGTAAAATTCGCGATAAAAATGTTTCCCATTTTTTTGCAATAGCAAAATGTTATGAACTGTTTATTACATCCAGAGTATCAATGTTTGTATTGATATCAGTAATCTGGCAATAAATAACACACATTAAATACTTGTACATACATACATACATACTAAATAAGTTTTACAATAAGTTAAATTGGAAATTACATTTAAATAGAATTTGTAAGTTGGTTAACAATGCTATTGAATTACTCGTTATTGCCGCCAAACGCCTAATGAATCTGAAGCTCTGCAATTATTAAACTGACCTACGGGGTTTGTACGAAATTGGCGTAGTTAAATTATCTATTCGTTGGTGCCAAAAGAAATCTTGCTTTCATCCATTATAGATACAACATGAGATATTTGCGCAGTAATTTTAATTTGTAATCGTAATTAACGATAAAACGTTTAGCTTTAGCTGTTCGTCCACGCTGTAATAATTATATGCGATAGTGTGAAACAGCCAAATGGAACAAAATAATGCATTATTTCCATCATTGTGCTTTTTTTATAACAAAAGCTCGAAACACTTCAATTTTAGATTATAAAATGACATCCTGCAACGAAAAAATTTCATCCCTACATTGAGCCCCCTTTTAGCGACAGTTATAACCACCTAATTTTTAAAAGGGAAGTTGGCGTTTGTGATACATAATTTAAAAGGTCTCTTTATTATTTATTCAAAAATGTTATTGTTTTCAAATCTATTACAAACATTAATATAAAAAATAATCTGATTGACGCAAGAGACCATATCAAACTTCTTCAGAGCGGTTTGTAGCTCATCCGCAGTCTCTCTTTATGAGATTGTGTCATCTGCATTTGCATCGGGGCATGCTTGCCTAACACATTTAATCATGTATACATTGAACAACAACGGGTACATTACATAACTTTTACGTACTCCTTGATCAATATTAAAGTATTCATTTACGCCTCGTCTCGACCTAACACATGTCCGGCTACCATTACATACTGCCTTTATTCCGTTCATTAGACCTTTACTTCTCCCATATTAATTTCATATTTCCCTCAGCTTCTCCCTATTCACTCGGTCACATGCTTTCTTCAGATCTACAAACGAACCGTAAAGCTTCTTTTTATACTTAAACACTTTTAGATCACCTGCTGGAGGGCAACCATTTGATCAACATCCTCTCCCTGGCATGAAGCCCCCGTTCACGTCCCAAATCTTAGTTAGGGTAGTTTCACGTACTCTATCAATCAGTACTCCTACAAATACTTTACCAGGTACACAGAGCAGACTTATTCCTCTGTAGTTCTTGTTCCCCTTGCCCTTATACAATGGTACAATGATCGCACTCTTCCAATCACTCGGAACTTGTCCACACTTAAGGCATACATTGAATAATTCACATAATCTTCCCATAAACTTTGCACCTCCATATTTTAGCATTTCAACAGTGATTTCACCGACGCCTGTCCGTTACCGTTTTTCAACTTACCCACCGTTTTCTCTATCTTATTTAACCCAATTTCCTCCTCCGTTTCATTCACTATTCTTTCTGCATTCTCCTTAATAAACTCTTCACCCGCTGTACTGCTTTCCGAAATATTATTGCCAGCATTTCCTCACTTCACAATCGTCTAATGCTATTTCGTTGCTCGTATTCATCAATCCTGCAGCATTCTGTTTTGGGCCACGTGTTGTATTTTTGGCCCATTTCCAAAAGGGTTCTTTGTTTCCCTCAAAATCATTTTGTATTTTCTTTCCTACCACAACCATAACTTCCTCTTTACTTATTCTCACTGATTCCTTCGCTTCTTTGTTTCTTAATCTGTACACCTCATACAATCTCTTTTCCTCAGTCTCATTTCTTGCAGCAATCATGGCCATTTACGTGTATTTTTTCTTACACAGTGCCTTTTTACCGATTCATTCCACCAAATACATTTTTTCAGTCTACCTATAGTCGCTCTTCCACATATCTACACGAAACAATTAACAACATAGTCTTTTAAGCTTATCCATGAAGAGCTACGTCACTACCTTTCATTTGTTCGTTCCACACTGCTTCATTCACGTTCAACTTTTTCCTCACAGCATCTGCATATTTCATTCTCATACCATTAAATACCAGTTTATCTTCCCTAACTCTGGACTTTCGCACTACCTTTGCTTTCCCTGTACAGACCCACTTACCCTATATACAACCAAAAGGTGGTCCAATCCGCACTCCGATCGCGTATTACTTTTTATATCTCCCACCAGGTTTCTAAACAGTTCATCATACGCTATCAATTAAATCACACTTTTAGATTCAGCACTTTACCATGTATACATATGCACATTTTTATGCTTAAACCGCGTACTAGATAAAAACAGGTTTCTCTCCACACAGATCTTCACCAGGAATTCATCATTCTCATTGACTCTTTCTTAGGACGTCTTCAAGTACGTTCTCTCCGTACATCCACTCATCCATTTATATCTCCCAATATCACCCCTCTTTTGTTTGGATTAGATACGTTCAACACGTCCTCTACATCATTCAAGAGTTTCCTGATTTTTTTCTCTACTCACCCGTCCATAAGGAAAACTTTTTCTAAATTCCACATTCATTCTAACCCACATTATCCAGGGGATACCAATTCGTGCAGTTTAACACATCTTTTTGCACTTTCACCTACAATGCGTTTTCTCGGATACCGTTGGCCCTAGCGACTCCTATAAGGTATATCTTTCTTACACAGAAAAGACGGGGAAAGATATTGTTCACGTCCAAAATAACATACAGGGTGAAACAAAGAGTTACAACTGTTTAAAGGGTTCAAAATCGTCCTCTAGACGATACAGCGAAATTGACAATAAATTTGAGTTTCTTATCCCAAAGATCCCACATATAATAAAATTCATGAAGCTAGCAGGAAGTAGTCGAAATGTATTAAAGGAAATGTGATCTATTTTTTCAACTTTGACACCCTGTATCACCTTTATTATCAACTTTTGGACTATGGTAAACTTAGTCAAAACGGCACACCGACACACAGACACACACACACACACACACACACACACACACACACACATACACACAGACATACACACAGAGTCACACACACAGACACATACACAGACATACACAGACACACAGACACACAGACACACAGACACACAGACACACAGACACACAGACACACAGACACACAGACACACAGACACACAGACACACAGACACACAGACACACAGACACACAGACACAGACACAGACACACAGACACACAGACACACAGACACACAGACACACAGACACACAGACACACAGACACACAGACACACAGGACACACGGACACACGGACACACGGACACACGGACACACGGACACACGGACACACGGACACACGGACACACGGACACACGGACACACGGACACACGGACACACGGACACACGGACACACGGACACACGGACACACAGACACACGGACACACGGACACACGGACACACGGACACACGGACACACGGACACACGGACACACGGACACACGGACACACTCACACACGGACACACGGACACACGGACACACGGACACACGGACACACGGACACACGGACACACGGACACACGGACACACACGACACACAGACACAGACACAGACACACGACACACAACACACAACACACAACACACACAACACAGACACACAGACACAGACACACAGACACACAGACACACAGACACACAGACACACCAGACACAGCAGACACCAGACACACAGACACACAGACACACAGACACACAGACACACAGACACACAGACACACAGACACACAGACACAGACACACAGACACACAGACACAGACACACAGACACACAGACACACAGACACACAGACACACAGACACACAGACACACAGACACACAGACACACAGACACACAGACACACAGACACACAGACACACAGACACACAGACACACAGACACACAGACACACAGACACACAGACACAGACACGACAAACAGACACACAGACACACAGACACACAGACACACAGACACACAGACACACAGACACACACACACACAGACACACAGACACACAGACACACAGACACACAGACACACAGACACACAGACACACAGACACACAGACACACAGACACACAGACACACAGACACACAGACACACAGACACACAGACACACAGACACACAGACACACAGACACACAGACACACAGACACACAGACACAGACACACAGACACACAGACACACAGACACACAGACACACAGACACACAGACACACAGACACACAGACACACAGACACACAGACACACAGACACACGACACACAGACACACAGACACACGACACACAGACACACAGACACACAGACACACAGACACACAGACACACAGACACACAGACACACAGACACACAGACACACGACACACAGACACACAGACACACAGACACAGACACACAGACACACAGACACACAGACACACAGACACACAGACACACAGACACACAGACACACAGACACACGACACACAGACACACAGACACACAGACACACAGACACACAGACACACGACACACAGACACACAGACACACAGACACACAGACACACAGACACACAGACACACAGACACACAGACACACAGACACACAGACACACAGACACAGACACACAGACACACAGACACACAGACACACAGACACACGACACACAGACACACAGACACAGACACACAGACACACAGACACACAACAGACACACAGACACACAGACACACAAGACACACAGACACACAGACACACAGACACACAGACACACAGACACAGACACAGACACACAGACACACAGACACACAGACACACAGACACACAGACACACAGACACACAGACACACAGACACACAGACACACAGACACACAGACACACAGACACACAGACACAGACACACAGACACACAGACACACAGACACACAGACACACAGACACACAGACACACAGACACACAGACACACAAACACACAGACACACAGACACACAGACACACAGGCACACGAACACACAAACACACAGACAAACAGACACACAGATACAGACACACAGACACACCGACACACAGACACACAGACACACAGACACAGACACACGAGCACACAGACACACAGACAAACAGACACACAGACAAACGACACACAGACACACAGACACACAGACACACAGACACACAGACACACAGACACACAGACACACAGACACACAGACACACAGACACACAGACACACAGACACACAGACACACAGACACACTGACACACAGACACACAGATACACAGACACACAGACACACAGACACACAGACACTCAGACACACAGACACACAGGCACACAGCCACACGTACACACAGACACACAGACACACAGACACACAGACACACAGACACACAGACACACAGACACACAGACACACAGACACACAGACACACAGACACACAGACACACAGACACACAGACACACAGACACACAGACACACAGACACACAGACACACAGACACACAGACACACAGACACACAGACACACAGACACACAGACACACAGACACACAGACACACAGACACACAGACACACAGACACACAGACACACAGACACACAGACACACAGACACACACAGAACACAGACACACAGACACACAGCACACACAAGACACACAGACACACAGACACACACAGGCAACAGACACAAGACACACAGACACAGACAACAACACAGACACACGACACACAGGCACACAGCCACACAGGCACATAGACACACAGATACAAGACACACAGACACCAATCACACTTACACACCGCAACGGGCACACCACACATTGTAACACAGACACACAGAACACAGACAACAGATTACCAGACACACAGACACAGACACACAGACACTTACAGACACAGATTTCACACAGTACACACAGACACCAGACAGTGCACGTACACTTACATTTGGTGACACACAGACACACAGATCACACAGACACACAGTTTACTACACTAGACACAGACTACACAGATTCACACAGACACACAGACACACAGACACACAGACTTACACATGACACACAGACACACAGACACACATGACACACAGACTTACACATGACACACAGCACACAGACACACAGATGGGTCCATTACACACAGACACACAGACACACAGACACAGACACACAGACACAGTACTTACACAGACACACAGACACAGACACACTTAGGCTACACAGACACACAGACACACAGACACAGACACACAGACACACAGACACACAGACACACAGACACACAGACACACAGACACACGACAACACACAGACACACAGACACACAGACACACAGACACACGGACACCCAGACACCCACAGAGACGCAGACACACAGACACAGACACATAGACACACATACCCAAAGAGACACAGACACACAGACCCACAGACACAAAGACACACAGACACACATACACACAGACACACAAACACACAGACACACAGACACACAGACACACAGACACACAGACACACAGACACACGACACACAGACACACAGACACACAGACACACAGACACACAGACACACAGACACACAGACACACAGACACACAGACACACAGACACACAGACACACAGACACACAGACACACAGACACACAGACACACAGACACACAGACACACAGACACACAGACACACAGACACACAGACACACAGACACACAGACACACAGACACACAGACACACAGACACACAGACACACAGACACAGACACACAGACACACAGACACACAGACACACAGACTCACAGACACACAGACACACAGAGACACAGACACACTGACACACAGACACACAGACACACAGGCACACAGACACACACACTGGCATACAGACACAATGGTACACAGACATACATACACGTAGACACACTGACACACAGGCACACAGCCACACAGTAGACACACAGATACATAGACACACAGACACTTACACACTACCGTAACGGGCACACTCACACGTATTGTAAAACAGCTACAAGGTAGTACAAGTAAAGTATGTCTGCTATTTACCCGATAGTGTAAAATACCATGAATTTACAAAATTATTTTCAAACGTTAACAAAGGCAAGCTGTTGGCGTCTGTAATTTTGAATTTTGGGTTTGAATTATCTTAAGCCGTTCTGTAAGCAATTATGTTTTATTAACTAGTAGTAATTTTTATACTAATTTCTCCGTCCCGATACATGAAATAATTTTAACGTATTGATATAATCACAGTATCAAAAATCCATGTAACTTGGTTTTAACATTGACCTGTCACTAAACGCAGATGGGGTTCCATTTACCCACTACAATGTAGCTAAGGATATACCCCAGCTAGTGAATTATACGCCCGCACAACGACATAGCTACACAGACACACAGACACACAGACACACAGACACACAGACACACAGCAACAGACACACACACACAGACACACAGACACACAGACACACAGACACACACAAGACACACAGACACACAGACACACAGACACACAGACACACAGACACACAGACACACAGACAGACACACAGACACACAGACACACAGACACACAGACACACAGACACACAGACACACAGACACACAGACCACAGACACACAGACACAGACACAGACACACAGACACACAGACACACAGAACACACAGACACACAGACACACAGACACACAGACACACAGACACACAGACACACAGACACACAGACACACAGACACACAGACACACAGACACACAGAACACAGACACACAGACACACAGACACACAGACACACAGACACACAGACACACAGACACACAGACACACAGACACACAGAACACAGACACACAAGACACACAGACACACAGACACACAGACACACAGACCACAGACACACAGACACAAGACACAGACACACGACAGGCACACAGACACACAGGCACACAGACACACACACTGGCATACAGACACAATGACACAGCTACACAGACACACTGACACACAGGCACACGCCAGCACAGACACACGACACACAGACACTCATATGCACACTTACACGACCACACACACGTTGTAAAACAGCTACAAGGTAACAAGAGACTCATTCCCGCTATAGTGTAAAATACCAGAATTTACAAATTATTTTCAAACGTTAACAAAGGCAAGCTGTTGGCGTCTGTAATTTTGAATTTGGGTGAATTATCTTAAGCCGTTCTGTAAGCAATTATGTTTTATTAACTTAGTAGAATTTTTAACTAATTTCTCCGCCCGATCATGAAATAATTTTAACGTATTGATATAATCACAGTATCAAAATATCCATTTAATGTTTAACATCAAACAGATGTCTTTACCAAAACAAGAATACCCATTAATTACTGCCCACACGATATGTCAACACACAGAACACAGAACACGAAACCCCGACAACGAAAGCACAGACACACAGACACACAGACACACAGACACACAGACACAAGACACACAGACACACAGACACACAGACACAGACACACAGACACAGACACACAGACACAAGACACACAGACACACAGACACACAGACACACACACACAGACACACAGACACACAGACACACAGACACACAGACACAGACACAGACACACAGACACACAGACACACAGACACACAGACACACAGACACACAGACACAGACACACAGACACACAGACACACAGACACAGACACACAGACACACAGACACACAGACACAGACACACAGACACACAGACACACAGACACAGACACACAGACACACAGACACAAACACAGACACACAGACACACAGACACAGACACACAGACACAGACACACAACACACAGACACAGACAGCACACAGACACACAGCACACAGACACACAAGCACAGACAACAGCACAACAACGAGACACACAGACACACAGACCAAGACCAGTAAAAGAAATTCCAAACATTAAATTTTAATAAAGATGATTTATTTGGTGATACTTAACCGTTCGAACAATTATTTTTTAACTGTAATTTTATATAATCCGTCCCAAATAAAAATTTTAACGTTTTATATAACCGTTCAAAACCATTGTTAATTGGTTTTAATTTACCTCTACTAAAGAGTATGGTTCATTTACCCTACTTAATGTACTAAGGTTACCTCGTTTAATTTAACGCCCGCACAACAATTTAGCTACACACACACAGACACACATACACACAGACACACAGACACACATACACACAGACACACAGACACACAAACACACAGACACACAGACACACAGACACACAGACACACACACACACACAGACACACAGACACACAGACACACAGACACACACACACACACAGACACACAGACACACAGACACACAGACACACAGACACACAGACACACAGACACACAACACAGACACACAGACACACAGACACACAGACACACAGACACACAGACACACAGACACACAGACACACAGACACACAGACACACAGACACACAGACACACAGACACACAGACACACAGACACACAGACACACAGACACACAGACACACAGACACACAGACACACAGACACAGACACAGACACACAGACACACAGACACACAGACACACAGACACACAGACACACAGACACACAGACACACAGACACACAGACACAGACACACAGACACACAGACACACAGACACACAGACACACAGACACACAGACACACAGACACACAGACACACAGACACAGACACACAGACACACAGACACACAGACACACAGACACACAGACACACAGACACACAGACACACAGACACACAGACACACAGACACACAGACACACAGACACACAGACACACAGACACACAGACACACAGACACACAGACACACAGACACACAGACATACAGACACACAGACACACAGATACACAGACACACAGACACACAGACACACAGACACACAGACACACAGACTCACAGACACACAGACACACAGAGACACAGACACACTGACACACAGGCACACAGACACACAGGCACACAGACACACACACTGGCATACAGACACAATGGTACACAGACATACATACACGTAGACACACTGACACACAGGCACACAGCCACACAGGCACATAGACACACAGATACATAGACACACAGACACTCATATGCACACTTACACACCGTAACGGGCACACTCACACGTATTGTAAAACAGCTACAAGGTAGTACAAGTAAAGTATGTCTGCTATTTACCCGCTATAGTGTAAAATACCATGAATTTACAAAATTATTTTCAAACGTTAACAAAGGCAAGCTGTTGGCGTCTGTAATTTTGAATTTTGGGTTGTGGGAATTATCTTAAGCCGTTCTGTAAGCAATTATGTTTTATTAACTTAGTAGTAATTTTTTATACTAATTTCTCCGTCCCGATACATGAAATAATTTTAACGTATTGATATAATCACAGTATCAAAATATCCATTGTTAACTTGGTTTTAACTATTGACGCTGTCTACTAAACGCAGTGTGAGTTGGGGTTGCCATTTACCCTACTACTAATGTAGCTAAGGATATTACCTCCAGCTTGTTGAATTTATACTGCGCCTGCACATACTGTAATTTTATGTGGCTTATGAGATAAAATAATATTTTAATAGCCTAATTTATTTTTTCTTGCCGCAAGATTAATTTTTGGGAATAATTTAAATTAGATATTTTAGTGAAAATTGATATCTACTGCATAACCGTTCGTTGTAGATTTTGGCCGTATAAAAAAAAGAGCTTGTATTTATTGAAATCTTTCATTAGTCATCACCATTGGTGGAGGACCGGCGTGCATAAAGAGGAAAACTGCAACCTTTGTCTAACTTCCTTACTGCCTTTCCGCTCAAAATAATTTGGTTTATAGACATCTTAAACCGCCGCTTATACCTTGAATGTATCCTCCACTGAGGATATCTGTATACCCCTGTACAGGTCGCGTATTGACCCAAAGACGAGCTAGACTAACATGTATCATTAGATGACGCTTGAGGCAACATAACTGAGGTTCGTATTCCGCTCGAGGCGTTGAAAAAATCGTAAATACACTTATATTTAAAAACATTAAAAATACTTTCCATGCGAGTTTAATCTGTGTACTGGTGAAAGTTGACTGCAAGCATCACTCGCAACAACACCCTTAAAAGGCACAGTGAATAGAGAAACCCGTATGTACACTTCGATGTAGACATAGCTGTTTGAACATGACCTAATACCATTGACTAAATAAAATAATTCTAGACGCTCAACCCGGTTAGTTGGGGACCAATACGTATAGGTGACGTAGGACTAATAGCCGTTGAATTTACCAGTACAGCGGTGTGCAAGTTTCTGTTAGAGAAATTCTTATCAATATGTGCTTTCAAATACAAATAATTGTTTTTAAATTTTCTTCACACGAAATCCAACGTAGTGCAAAAATTTGTAGTTATAAATGACATTACTGAAATATATTTGACGGATACCATCCGCATGACATCAAAGCGGTAGTAGTCTTTCATAACCATGTATCTAATTAATCCCACAGTCACCGCTGTTATTAATGTTTGATTCTAATTAAACTGTTAATAATTATTATTATTTTCCTATTATTAAACTATAAATAAGCGCATACACATATATACAAATAAGTTAACTAAAAACAAACTAACGGCCAAAATCTACAGTTAAGTCGTTTAAAATATATACGGTTTAACTTACATTTAAATATGGCAAATACAAATATTATAAGTTTTGTAAAATACTAAGCTTCTTATTTACTTTGTACGTTTGAGAACGATGTTGGGGCTGTCTTAATGATAAATTAAGATATTTACATTTTTTAAAAAACGTTACAATTACTAACAATTTCATTAAATACTGCCAATATTACATGAATCAACAGCTTGAGGCCTTTTATTAGTAACATTTTTTACTATGTAATTGAAGAATATGTTGGTTAAATTTCTGTGGCTGTATTCTTCCCAGTATTTATCAATCGCTTTCATGAAATATTCAGTCAGTCTCGTTAATAATCGGGATGGTATTTTTAGATGCATCCCACCATCTATATCATAATTGTTGTGTAATAATAACATTTGATCTTTGTTATTCAAATCTCGAGTACCTATTAAATTAAGCCTTCAAATGTCACAGTCGTACTTATCTAAAAGCCTTTTAATTAAATATCGAGCAAAATATAACACGGAACAGTCTTCTAAGTTAGTTTCATCTGTTATGTAGCACTTGTTGGAAATCTCATTGGAGTCTGATATTATTGATTCGCTGTCAAATTCGTGGACGGGGTCAGTAGGTTGAGAGGTATCCACCAAAGAGATTAATATCTGCGTCATTCTCACAATTTTATTCTTCCGGGGGTTTCATTAATGTAATCAAAGAATTACATTTAAATAACGCATTGAAAGTCCTTACAGTGGGGTTTCTGTTATAACCACTGTAATGGAAGCATTAGAAATTCGAATTTCACTCTGTTATATGACATTAATGGTTATTGGTTATTTGTATTTCAACATAATTAATATTAAGATAAAACGCTTGAGCTTGTTTCGATGAGTATTTACATAGAAAATTGGAAACCTTTTAAATATACGCGGTAATTTTCGGATATGACTGTTTTGTAAAAGGGAACAAGTAGAGGCGCTGTTATAATGGGGTGCATTAGTGGGTCAGTCGCGCTAAGTAAGTGAACAGAAAGGGTCGCACTAAGTAAGCGATCAAGAAGGGTCGCTTCTAGAAAGCAATCGGAGTTGGTTCAAAAGCGATTGCTGCCGCTTGATTTATGCTGCAATTAAAATTGTGAAATTATAACGGAAACGCAGTTAGAATTGTGTTAAGAGAATATAAGTGATATTTGCCTTATCAGTGAGTAAGAAAAGCTAAAAAGGATTAAATTGTAAATATTGTCAAGTTGGCGATAATAAAAAGATTGAGTAATAATTTAAAATAGCGTTTTAAGTGCGTATTGAAAGTGTTCCAAGTTGATGTTTTGATAGCGAGTGATAAATGTACAATAAGACAATTGACCCAGTTAATAAATCGATATATAAAGTATAATAACTAAGAAACATTGATAATGAAAGCATAGCCGTTCCTAACTTGCGTGCATTTTGTTGAGCAAGCTATTTGTAATTAAAACTGAACAATTAAGTAAAAACTGTATAGTGTAAATATATCAAGCACTTAATCACAAAAATCATTAAACCGAAGAAAGAAAATTAGAAGCGTATTCATCTATAACAAAGGTATAAGAAAAGACAGAGAAAACAAAGGAAAGCGGGTCCAGCCTGGCGACAGAGAATGTCATCCACCTAAACGAGGCCTCTTCACCAGTCAAAGAAACGCAGAGTTGCGTCACCAGTTCGAACACAGTCATAACAAGTAAGAACCTTTCCCTAATATAAATAAACGAAAATTGGTGTGTTTTATTTATTTTTAAGTTTATGTTTAGATACAAATACTGAACGAAAATGTTAATATTAAGAAAAACACTAACATAGAATTAGAATCATTTTTATATAATGCTGTACACAAAACAGTCTGCATATAGAATTTAACGTAATTTAGTATTATCACTTTTGATTCATTTTTATTATTGACTGTTGCAAATCTTAAAAGCTTATACAAACACTGCATGTGTAGATAGTGAAGAAAGCAAGTTCAATTAATTGCAAAGTACAGGTAATTAATAACATCAGATTGAGAATAATTTTAAATGAATGATAACAGTAACCATTTATCACATTGTTAATCTAGCTGGAGCGTCCGGATAGAAGGAAAAAGGAATTTGTAGAGTAATTATTAAAGTTCATTTACACGAACAGAAACGTGATAATAATAAAAGTAAAGGTTAGTTAATGAACGTTATCTTTATAAATGAAAATCAGTTGACGTTGAACCGTTTCACATTTTAATAAAAACAATATAAACTTTTTGCTCATTGATTTTGGAAATTGTAAAAGATTGAAATAGAACCCAAATATTATTTTTTGTAGTCAGGTGTACGCAAGCAAGGTAACAGTCGCAGGTAATACGCCCAGTACAAAATAATCCCCAACGTGCGAACCATCACAAAATAGCCCCCAACAGAAGGACGAACAAAAAGAAAACTATTACAAAATGGTGCCCAAATGTGAGGCCCATTATACCACCGCGTTGTCTATATAGAGAAAAAATATTTTCTAAAGCGTCTTGATTTATTCTTCCTGTTAATGAAATGTTCTTCACTTTTATTGTCTTCATATACCATCTTTATTGCCTTTATAGGCTGAATTCTAGGAAAGCATGGCGGTACAGAATATTTTCTTTGTCCTTGCTCAGAAAATTTTTTTAATATGGCCATCATTTGTTAGCCTTCTGTCAGAATTGTCACTACTTCTATATTAGCATCACATAAGGGTCGATTAAATGGATTTTTGTTGTATGGAAATGTTTGCTATTCAAAGCATCAAATAATCGATCAATCTTTTCCAGAAAATCTGTAGTTTCCTTCCCTTCGTCTGGCATTTGCTTTGAATCTATAGCCGTCAGTATAGTAGCAGTGACACTGTGACTTAGTACTTGGGGTGCAAGTCGTACACTCATTTGTTGAAAATTATTAGGTTGTAGATGCCTTTTGCTCAATCGAATTAAAGCACGAGTAGTTTTACTTTTTTCATCCAACCTGTATATTTCTTTAATGTATGACCATGATATCCTTTTTTGATTCCCTAATGTAAAATTTCCTGTCAGTAAGTTGTTTCTGATACTTTTCGATATATGTGGAACATCGAACAATCCATAGTACTTGATACCTTCATAAACAAAAAAAGGATAGCCTGTCGTGATACCCATGGATTTATAACATTTTTGATTTCTTGTAGACGGATCGCATACCATACCAAGAACTTGAAGACCATTTTTTTGTAATTATTCCAATTTTTTTTTAATTATTTTTTTAGTATTTCGGCTTTTATTCCATTTTCCGAATAATAATAAGAAATGGGTACTTTCCATTCTAAATAAATTCCTCTCATCATAATCACTAAAGGATGCTGAGCAGGAACTTTTCTTGAACCAATATAGGTATACCTCGGCTTTGTTTTGTAATTGTTTATCCACTTATGAATTATACTTTCTGATGGCAAAATAAAACCATTTCTCTTAAGAAATCGGTACATCGTAGGTGATTTATAAAACATGGAAACAGCTGCCGTTTTTCTTCGGATGCCCAAGAAGTTTTTGGCTATGATTTAGTTGCATTTCAACAATTATTTTAGGTAACAATGGTAGATCTACTTTTCTTAAAAAACTACGCTTAACTGATATGGGTTCTTCGTGTTTTGGGGGTGTAGGCAACTCAATCACTTCCTTCAAAAATTGTTGTGTTGGTTAGTTAGAAGTAAGGTTATATGTTTACGAGCAATTCCTGATCATGTGTTTAATAAACAGAATGCCATTGCTAGATCAACAATCGTCATCTATTTACCAGATAAATTCGAATATGTAAGAACAGCAAAAACAGCTAATGATATGATTGAAAATTTAGAACGAGTTTTGGAAAGAAAAAGTGTTTAGTAAAAATTGTTTACTCGTCGAAAGTTACTAAATGATTTAGAATCTACAGGTGGTAAAGTTGAAGAAGATGACAGGGTGCGTAATCTTTTACTAACACTACCAACAAAATGTGAAACAGTAATTACAGTTTTAGAATCCGCAAATGAAGCTTTAACAATTGATTTTGTTAAAAGTAAGTTACTAGATGCTGAGTAAACCACGACATCTGAAATGAGTGTTCACTTAACGCTAACGAGGAAAAGGCACAAAATAATAAGATGAAATGTCGCTCGGCGGATTATATAATCATACACAAGAAAATTGTTTCAGAAATAATAATAATCCATTTAGAGGTAATAAGTATAGAAGTCGTGGACGTGCAAAAGGTTCTTATCGTGCAAGATATAACTCTAGATATAAAAATAGAAACGTTAGTAACCAAGGAAATGCTAATCTTACAGAAGAAGGTGACATTTATTTTGTAGCACTCTCAGCAGAACAAACTGACCCATTTGGATCTAATGAAATTTGTTTATTATTGATTCAGGAGCAACGATATCATCTTGTCTGTGCCGAAGTAAAAAAATATATGGTTAAAATTGATAAAATAGAGCCAATGGGAATAAAAGTAGCTGATGGTAGAATGTTAATGGCTAGTGAAAAAGGCCTATTAAAGCTATATTCAGGCAAAACAAACATAAATATAGAAGTTCTAATAATTTTAAACTTGTTTGTGAATATTATAGAAATTTGTTCATTGCAAACCTTCAAATGGCAAAATCATAATTTGGACAATTATTACATTGTGATGTTTGGGAACCTTCTAAAGAGCCTGCGTTGTCAGGTGAGCGATATTATCTTTCAGTAACAGATGACTTCCCATTTTACTTATTTGTGATTCCTGTCAGAAGCGAACGTCAACTAAACCATTTAAAAATGTTATAATACATTCACGTTCATCATGAATTGGACAGTTACGACATTATGATGTTTGTGGACCTTCTAAAGAGCCTACGTTGTCAGGTGAGCGATATTATCATTCAGTAACAGATGACTTCCCATTTTACTTATGTATATTTGTTGAAAGAAAAGGGTGAAACGGTGTCAAATTTAATAAATTATATAGAAAAGATGAAGACTGAGGGAACGTTAGTTTCTCGCATTAGATTTGACCGGGGTGGAGAATTTTCTTCCAATTATTTTAAAGACTTTTATTTCTAACATGGCATAACCCAAGAGTTTACTGCAGGTCATTCGGCGCAACAAAATCCAGTATCTGAGCGTTTAAATCGTACTATTTTAGATAATGTTCGTGCCATGTTCATTCATACCAATCTTCCTAAACACCTTTGGTGTGAAGCAGTTCGAACAGCGGTGTATCACTAAATAGAACCCCCACTGTAGCTCTACAAGGAGAAGTACCAGCAAAAATATTTTTAGGAAATTTGGATTTATCTAAGCTTAGAATTCGGTTTAAAACCTAGAAAAGATAAATTGGAACCAAGAGCCAGTGAAGCCAGGTTGGTTGGGTATTGTGGTTTTGGCTACAGCCTATGGGACCATGATAAGAATAGGGACGTAAAATTTGATGAAACAAACATCGTATATAATTTATTTAAAACTGAATCACCTAAATATTTTGTTCAAAATAAAAAGAATAATGAATGCATGCAAGAAAAATCAGACAATGAAGAAACTGAAAGTGAAAATCGAGCTGAAAATGAAGAAGGAAATAGTAAAAAAAATAAAAATTCTGAAGATGAAAACCAAAAGGAACTAAAAAGGATTCCAAAACTGCCAAAAAAATATGAAGACAACGAGGTTTGTTACGCCTATTGCCTGTGCGCCTCAACTGATCCAATAACCTATGAAGAAGCGATACGAACAACGGAATGGGAACAGGCGATCAAAACTGAAATAAAATGTCTCGAATGAACACTTGGTCAGAAGTTACAAAAATACCCAGTAACCAACAAGTCATAAATACAAGGTGGGTATTTAAAACAAAATCGGATAGTACAAAAAAGGCCCGTTTAGTCGCCAAGGGCTACGAAGAAGGAATTTTCTCAGATATTATTCACCTGTAGCTAAAATGGCAAATCTTCGAATTTTATTGTCACTAGCTTTAAATAATAACTGGAAAGTGTATCAACTGGATATTCCGTCGGCTTTTATTAATGGAGTTTTATCACATGATGTATTTATTTATTGCATAAAAGGATACAAAGGAAATAAAGTATTAAAACTTAATAAATATCTGTATGGACTCAAAGGATCACCAAAGTGTTGAAACAATCAATTCAACGAATTTGTAGTCAAAATTGGTTTTCAAAGTACCAAAAGTGATTGTTGTGTGTACATCAAGCAAAATGTGTTTATGTTGCTATGGGTTGATGATATAATGTGCGGAAATAGTTCCTTAGTTATAGAAGTGATAGAATCTTTGAAACGAGTGTTTAATGCGAAAAATCTTGGTTTTGTTAATAGTTTTTTTGGGAATTGATTTTGAGTGTGAGAAAAATTAAATGCGTATCTCACAAAAGTCTCTGACTGAAAAGGTATTCCGAAAATTTAATATGTCAGATTGTAAAACTAGTAAAACCCCAATGGAACCAGGTTTCGAATTACAAAAAACTGATGATGAAATGTCTGCGTCTATACCTCACAGACAATTAATTGGGAGTCTCATGTACATTGCTTTAGGCAGCCGTCCAGATATAATGTATTCAACATCCTATTTAAGTCAATGTCTTGATTGTCTTAATCCTATTTCGTGGAAAGCTGCACGACGAGTCATAAAATATTTGAAAGATACTATTAATTTTTGCCTTGTCTATGAAAAAATATTGAAAGTAAAATAATAATATGCGCCTATTCTGACTCAGATTGGACTGCTAATGTCAATGATCGGAAAAGCATGTCCGTTGGCATAGTTTATTTTTTGGGTAATCCTGTCGCCTGGTTTTTCCAAAAACAGGATACAGTGTCTTTAAAGTAGCACAGAAGCAGAATACATTTCATCAACAGTAACATGTGAATGTGAATTATTATTTGTAAAAACCTTAGCTGAAGAGATATTAAATACAAAAATAACTGATTGTGTCTTATAATTAGATAATCAAGGAGCAATTATCATTGGTAAAAATTCATTTAAAGGTAAGAGGTCGAAACATATTGATACCAAATACCACTTCATAAGAAATTTGCTTACAATATGTTAACACTAAAGAAAATCATGCTGATATTTTTACAAAGGCTCCTTACAAGTGAAATATTTTTCCTTACAAGAAAATTAATTCGAATTGAAAAATAATTGTAATTGGATAAATTGTTTAGAATTTTTTTTTGTTCCTTAGGTAAACTAACTACCTACAAACTTAATTTTGTTTTACATTGTATAATTTTCTAAATACCTAATCTTAATATTTTTAGTA
>JARFJB010001119.1:1360000-1395000 GCA_036346205.1 Vesta saturnalis | reverse complement strand
ACACACACACACACACAAACACACTTACACATACTGAAACACACACACACACATACACATACGCACACACACACACGCACGCACGCATCCCCCCGCTCCCACGCACTCACTCCACGCATACAAGCACCCACGCACCCATACACACACGCACGCACGCACGCACGCGCGCACTCACGCACACACAACCACGCACGCACGCACACGCACACGCACACGTACACGCGCACACACACACACACACACGCACACGCACCCGAATACGAACACACACACACACACACACACCCAGACATCATGACCGATCTTGGCGAAACTTGTAAAATGAGCTAATAAGTCGATTTAGCGATAGTGAAAAAAAGTCGATTGCACAACCTTTTATGTAGGTTGGAAGGTAATGATCTTAGACACAGGCAGGGGGTGCACATTCAAGATAAATGTATTGTCTTGCAGCCAAATACTGCAATGCTATTTGGCCTCTAAACATTAATTTACACTTAAACCACATATAAAAGACCTTAGATGTAGAAGTAGATGCAGGATACAATACGCTTTCAATTCCAATTTTGCTTATTTTAACTCATATCAAGTAACGAAAAAGTTGTTTATTCGCAATCATATTGTAATCTGTCAATTTCATGACATGACAACAGCTGGGAACTAGATTGTTATTGAAACTATTCGAGAATAATGAAACTAGCCGGGAATAATTATTACATACCCCGAAAATGATTACATATCTGTGGTGAGGGTTGCATAATTATCATGAGCCTCTTAATCATTACAATTAATTAAATTATGTTTTATAAGTTTTGTTATGAACGAATAATAATAAATTATGTGTTTTCTGATATTCTTTATTAATTAACGGACATACAATATATTTAAAAACTAACTAAAAAAAAGCACTAAGAATCTTTTTATGAATTTTCATGGTTAAAAAATTTCTACAATTTGACAATCATAAGTATATGTATTTAATTTCATGCCCAGCTTACTTTGCTTTATATTTGTTACATCAAGATATTTATTATGCAGAATGTTTAGTAAATTGTTATTTTTATCATTGGATGGCGAATAAAGTAGTATACAAACCTTGCAGGAAAGCTTTATTTCTGCCTCGAGTTTTAATTTATCTCAAGCTTCACTCTCAATCAGTTAATCAACTCTCGGCTGCAATGAAGCTCTTCCTTGCGCGGTTTATAATATACTATTACGTGTAAATGCATAATCAGATACTAATTACATCCAGTTACTAAAGAAGTAATATTAGAAATGCTTTAAGCAACTAATTATAATGACCATCGTCTAAATACACTTACACTTCATGTGTTATTGCCATTATTAACCCTCTTAACAGTTGGTGATTTTTAAAACAGTGAATACCGGGTGGGGTCCGTGCGGACCCCAGTACTTTTTTCATTCAAAACACAACATTCTCCTGGAAATTATACTTCCATGTGTGTTTTGTTATTCAGTTGAATTGATATCAATGGTTTTTTGCATGACTAAAATGTAGTAAAATGTTTGATAAACGTATATTAGTGAAAAAGTAAGGAAATTGGAATAGGTATATACATATTTACATTTAATTTTCGCAATTATTACATACAGTAACTGTTTTTACATGTGATGGACACACATTCTTCTTACACTGGGAACGTTATGCTTTAACTTTTTTGTCTTTACTACTCGAGCACATATGGCATCTTCCTTTTTTCGATGGATACCTTTTCTATTGCGTTTATTTAGATAACCTGGACCCTACAATAGGACGGCTTATCCTATGTCGTAGATGAGACTCTAATAGTTTTTTTGCCAGTTCTAAGAGGAAGAGCCGTCTTCTATCTAAATATTAGCTACTCCACTCCGGATGAAGTTTTGCAGTGTAGAATAATCTTCGGTTTCTTATTTTCCTCTGAAATGGCCGCATCGTGATGTTCTCTAGAAAGAATTATGACAGTTTTGTTTACTTTTGACGCGTGTGACATTATGGATAAATGTATATGCCGGTTTCGAGGCGGCAGAAACTCTGTAGGGATGCAGACCTTATTTCTTCTTAGAGTTCCGCATAAGGTCAGTTTATTGTCAACCAATCCTCTGCCAGCTCTCAAGGCGTGAAGAAGTTGTCCGTTGTGATACCGTGACCGGGATTTAATCTGGAAACCAAGTCTAACACATCCCTTTTTCCTTGGTCGCGTTCAGGAGCATTGCCTATTTTTCCAAGATATACTTGTTTGCAGTATGCGGTTACCGCGTCGGCGAGCACCCAAATCTTTATGCCATATTTGGCATATATATATATATATATATATATATATATATATATATATATATACTTTGAAGGGGCACCTGCCACGAAATGGTACGAGCTGTTCTTCCACGGTAAGGTAAGAATTTGGATTGTACGATTTATGGCAATTTTAGACAAGCGTATTGTGGCCATTTTGTCCTTTTCTGTCTTGTTTCGTATCGATGTTGTCGAATCACATCCAACTGGATATTTGGCAAAAATTAGTTCGAGGCATCGATGCAGAGTATATGGGTTGTTTGAAACAGAAATCGTCTCGCCAAAGCATTCCTACTGGTTTAAGATTGCTCTTTAGTGCCCCAGAACATATCAACAATATGTATCTATCATTTACATTTCTTCACGTCGTATTATTTTTACCATTATTATGGCTATCCTCTTTGATTTGTATAAGTCACAATATCTTCCAATATATCACGAGAAATGAATAACTTGAAGATATCTGTTATGCTACTGGATTCCACTATTGATCGATGTGAACATTGGTGGGTATCTAATTATATTGTTCGATCGATATCTTCTATGGACTAGAGCTTCCTTCAGCCAAATGGTATCATATTTTCCGTGGAACATGCCATCGAAAACCACTTCCATAACTTCTTCTTCATTGTCTGATCGAATGGACATCTCATCATCTTATACACTTTCCTCCACGGTATCTTCTGCGTCTTATATGTCGTCTCGCGTTTCTTCATTATCTAGAACTTCATCGACACAGCTTTCGAATTCTTCATCTGCAGGTAAGAAATAGTGTCATGGATTCAGCAATCGTACAAAAAAAATTTTTTTCTTGTATGATGCAATGTAAACTAATTAAAGTTTCTCAGCTCTAATATTCTACAACTTCATAGGTGGAAGGCATGTACACTCCTTGCAGCCCGGTGCAACAACACCACCTTCACCATGGGCTCTTTAATATTGGTGCTCCAATTTTCTGAGTTCGGTAAGGGCTGCCGGTCACTTTCTCCTTTATTCCCTATGTACTCGCCAACACGCACTAGCCAAGCATAGCGTTTTAACTGATAAACCCTTAAAATGATGAGTTCTACTTAAGTCAATTTAAGATAGCCATTCATAAACATTTCTGGGCAGTCTAACAATATCCCTAAACCCTCCCAGTACTCCTGAGTTAGGAAAATCTTAGCCTGTTCGGGAATACTGTAAGTAAAAAAAAATTATACATGTACAACAAATAAATATTCACTCACCAGAATTAGAAGCAACAGCCAATTCCAAAACTTGTTTTGTTCGAGATGACGCCATCGCAGTAATTCAAAATCTCTAGCAAATACTCTGTATTCAAAGTGCAATGCCTACATCATTATTACTACAGCTTTTATACTAAACTCTAATTACCTAGAATTATTTAGAAAGCGGTCGACAAATAAATAAATGAACGCTAATGATAGTAACTTTCAGTAATCTTTATCTAGTAGTAAATTACAAAAGAGAAACACAATTAGCAAACTCATGTATAATCTGCATCCTTTGGTAATGATATTTTATTATGATGAGATTATAAGAAAATATTTAAAGAATTTAAACAAAACATTAATGAAGACGTATTGAATACATAATTTCAACAATATTCGACATTAAAATTTTACATACACCTATTACCGGCTAGGGTCCCATCGGACCTCAACCGTGTTTTTGGTGAGATTTTCTAAGATGTTCGGCTATATACTCAACATTTTTGTGTCGTTAGTTAATTATCTGATACATGAAACTGTAAAGACAAATGTAAATGGGTCTGATGATTTTGAAATAAATTAAACGCATATAATAACTCAAATATGGGACTTGGGATCCGCGCGGACTCCACCTGGTGTTAGGAAGGTTAATACTGTACAGAAAAATCATAAGTCATTATGCAATCTTGCAGAAACGTCATCCTGCTATATGGATTCCTTAAAATTTAAAGACACAGTTTTGTGAGCTTACACAAAAAACAGTTGCCAAAGTGTAATAAAAACCAATCTGTTATAATTCTAATATTAAATGTTACATTAAATTTGAAATAAAAAGGCAATAACACAACAGGTATATGTAACGCTGTGCAGCAAAATGCAACTTATAATTATAAATATTGATTACTCTTAAATCACATTCATCTTTTATTTATTCTCGAAATTCTAAGATGTTGATTCAAAATCAGCTTTTGTCAATTTAGTTCAGTTGAATTGTGCTGGCTTTTACTTGATGTAAATCCATATTAACACGTAGTGTTAATGTTTCTAATTTCTACAAACTCATTTGTTGAATTATAATTGTTTCTACACACAGGGTCTTCTTCAGATTCAATCATAAACTAACTTACAACGTTACAAAATATTTAATCCATACTAATTGTTGACAACTAATTAGTTGACAACCTCTCACCACAATTAGTATAGGTTAGGTATTTTGTAACGTAGTAAGTTAGTTTAAGACCGAATTTGAAGAAGGCACTGTGTGTCGAAACAATTCTAGTTCTATAAATGAGTTTGTATAAATCAAAAACTATTTGTTTCATTTAAGTTTTAATTTAGTTCAGGCCTTAAAGGAGGATGACCTTGACCGTAGATTAGAATTTTTCGAACACATGATGGACTGGTGTAACCAAAATCCACTTTGTTAAGAATATCGTTTTTTCAGACGAAGCCACATTTCTTAAACTGCACCGTTAATACACAAAATTGTCGATACGGAGCACCTAAAGATTTTCACTGGATGATGGAAGTCCATACTCAGTTCCCTCGAAAAGTTAACGTATGGGCGGGAATTATTAGCAACAGAATCATCCGCGCGTTTTTCATAAACGGAAATCTTACTGGTGCAAAATATTTAGACATGTTAAGGCAGCAAATAGCACCAGAATTAATCGCGCTGTTCCCAAATGGTAATAACCCGAACCTACCAAATGAACGTTTATAGTACCAGCAAGACGGAGCTTTCGTCATTGTTTAAAAGAAATATTTCCAAATCAATGGGTTGGAAGAAGGGGGTTTATCGAATGGCCAGCTAGGTCACCAGATCTTACTCCACTGGATTTCTTTTTGTGGGTTTATTTAAAGTCGAAAGTATACGTCAGTCGACGCAAGAATATTGAAAAATTGAAAGATAGAATTCGTGATGAAATTAGAGCTATTCGATCTGATACCAAGAAGTGTTCCGAGAGTTCAACTGAAGGTTGGCTTACTGTCAAGAAGTTGGAGGGTGTCAATGTGAGCACCTCACTTAAACTGTTTTTTGTTCAAATAACTAATACTTTTGTTTCTGTTATTTCAAATTAAACGTCCTTCCCTGAAACTGCCTAAACTTTTGAAACTTTAACGACCTGTATCTAAAAAGTTATCAGCTTTAGGGTAATAGTGATACATAATGCCGTTTTTAGATTTTATCTGTGTGTAAATATGATAGAAAAAATACAGGTTTTTATTTTGAAAAAATTGGATGACGTCATCACGACGTCATCTTAGAGATGGTTATCCAAAATAAAAGCAGAACTGAATTTAAAATTTAACGTGTCTCGGGGTTTTTTGTCTAAACGTTGTCACACGTAGATAATTTGTGGCTTCCAACTCAAATATCCACACTGTACATACCTGTACTACGCGAACACCTGTAACTACGTTTAATTTATAAACTTTACATCTTTTATGGTCAATAAAAATCCGAACTTTAAAAATTCATTATTAAAGTATTCAAAACATATCAAACCTTTTCAAACGTTGCGCATGACAATCGACTGCTTTAGGTATGCGCATACGCTCGAGAGTAGGACAGAGGTATTCAGTGCGGCCCTCTTTCTCGGATTGGGCTGAGCGGATGAAGTGCGCGCTCCAGTATAATTATAATTCAGTGCTCGAAACAGATCAATCTGAGAAAATCTACACTCGCCAATTTTTCGCATTAATTTTATTTTTAACTAACACTAATATGCGAATTAATTATAAAATTCGCCAGTTTCCATTAAAAGAACTTTAGATGGATGAACGAGATGTAAGTCCGAGATGTTGATTTGAAACCAGTTTCTGTTAAAACACTTACTGTTAATATACTTAAAAAATGTGTAAACCTAAATACTACTTAGAGGAAGGACAATTAATGCCAAAGGGAAACCATGTAGTGATAAAATACTGTTTCCCGAATCACAATATTAATAGCAAAAAAATAAAGAACAAATCTAATTTTTAGAACCGCAATATTAAGACACCGTTTTCCATTCACGAGAAAGAGCTGAAGCTAAACATTACATCACTTAATTTAATTCTGTTCTGTTCACCAGTAGTCATTTTATAGGAGGTCGAGCAAAACGTTAACAAGAAAAAGTGTAAATCAAATTAAAGTTTATCTAATTTAAAACTCTCGTAGCGTTTTTGCTAAAAAATTCCAGACATGTAAAAAATAACATCTTATTTTATAAATGCACTGAAATATTTTGTGTTTTAAGAAAAATTACATTTTTATTAAGACATTACAATTAAATTCGTTTCCATTAAAATAATATCATGAAAATTTGAGTAAGTTTTTAAATAGCATACAATATATACCTAACTTAATAGAAACGTTGGAAATTACAACACTGATAACTACAGTAGGTATATGAAAATAAGAACTTTCACATATTTGTATTTGATTGTGTATTTCTATGCGTTTGCAAAAAAAAAAAACAGGTCATTATGTGAAGTTCCTGGACGTTATTAACACACTCATCGGCCTAATCAGATAACTATTCCCAACAAGTCATTATAAAGCAATTGGAAGAAAAATTAATTAATTCTAAGATGGCCGCTGGTGTTCGTCGCCTACTCTTAGTCCTAATGTTGTAACCAATGTATTTTTGACCAAGAGAAGATAGCAACGGTGAAAAGTATATGCTGAGATGAATTTGTATTAAATTATTGTTTTTGATTACAAATAAAAAGTTTTATCACTTATTCACTGAATAGTGCACACGTTATGAGTTCACTTTGTTTCTACGGGTTTAAAAAGTGGTGAAGCTAATATATTCAGATAACCTACTAATTGAAATACGTTTAAAGTACTGAAGCAGGGAATGTAAACTTAAATATTATTTATCTCATAAAAATACAGTGTTGTCACACTCACTAAAGTCTAGCATTAATAATAATAATATACAGTTTTTAAAAACATTAATATTATAATTTAATTAAAGCGCGGATTGTAGGTCGATTAGGTATATAATTTTTAAATTAAGACACATAATGTGATATATGTATAGTTCACCCAAAATGTAATCCCTTCATACCGATTTTTTATGAAATATAATATAAAAGTAAATTAAGCTTGAATTGTTTCGCGCTGATTTTCTCTATTAAGGTCTTTTTGTGTTACAGCCCTTATCATTATTCCATTAATACGATTTTCTCAAATGAGAATTTTTTATTCCTTTGCTTATGGGGTAGTTTTCCTTGGGCCATATACGTAAAACTAGTAATCTTTGGGGAACATAAATTTCCCTTTATGCATGAAAAATCACTTCGGTATTATAAGTAAAAAATTTATTTAAAACAATACAAAGCCTATTCATCTCTTTACAGCTGAGCCCGGTCCACGCAGGGACGGGAGACCACCAAAGATTCACACTTAGCAGTCAAAGGGTTAATCCCACCATATACAATGTTATAATATATATGTTGGGAATCTTTGATTGTGGCTGAAGGGGCTTGGAAAGTTCAAGCAACCCGCCCACCACTTCGTGGACCGGGCTCAGCTGTAAAGGGATGCAAATCGTGTGAACAAACATCGAAATCGAGAGACCTGCAGAATGTAGGTAATCATCTACCATCTGAGGGCTCTACAAGAAAAAAATGCCATCGTTGTCATATCAACAAAGTCGAAAAAAGGACAAAGATGATCTGCGTTCAATGATATATATATATATATATATATATATATATATATATATATATATATATATATATATATACATATATTATAACATTGTATATGGTGGGATTAACTCTTTCACTGCTAAGCGCGAGTTTTTGGTCCTCTCCCGTCCCGTGTGCTAAGAAATTTAAGCAATGCGTTTTTATACTTCTGGAACAGTGTAGGTCCTTAGTGTATACACCTATACGTCCGGAGCAGTCAACCGTAAAACAAGCCGGATTTGTTTAGTGTTGGCAAAGTTAGAATAAAACAGTTAGCGCTTATTCGTGGACATATTCTATTCATATTCAGATAACCTACTAATTGAAATACGTTTAAAGTACTGAAGTTGGGAAGCTAACCTTAAATATTATTTATCTCATAAATATACACTGTTGTTACAGTCACTAATGTCTAGCATTAATAATAATAATATACAGTTTTTAAAAACATTAATATTATAATTTAATTAGAGCGCGGATTGTAGGTTGAATAGGTATATAATTTTTAAATTAAGACACATATGCGATTTATGGATAGTTCACCCAAAATGTAATCCCTTCATACCGATTTTTGTTATGATAATATAAAAGTAAATTAAGCTTGAATTCTTTCGCGCTGACTTTCTCTATTAAGGTCTTTTTGTGTTACAGCCCTTATCATTATTCCATCAATACGATTTTCTCAAATGAGATTTTTTTATTCCTTTGCTTATGGGGTAGTTTACCTTGGGCCATATACGTAAAACTAGTAATCTTTGGGGAACATCAATTTCCCTCTATGCATGAAAAATCACTTCGGTATTATAAGCAAAAATTTATTTAAAACAATACAAAGCCTATTCATGAATTTTTTAAAACAACCTACACACAGGGCAATATTACATTGAACGCAGATCATCTTTGTCCTTTTTTCGACTTTGTTGATATGACAACGATGGTATTTTTTTCTTGTAAAGCCCTCAGATGGTAGATGATTACCTACATTCTGGAGATCTCTCGATTTCGATGCTTGTTCACACGATTTGCATCTCTTTACAGCTGAGCCCGGTCCACGAAGGGGTGGGCGGGTTGATTGAACTTTCCAAGCTCGTTCAGCCACAATTAAGGATTCCCAACATATTTATATATATATATATATATATATATATATATATATATAAAACAACATTGTATATGGTGGGATTAACCCTAATAAAGGTGGAACGACAACCTAAGCACAGACTAGTAAAGGTAGGTGGATGAAGATGCAATAGACTATGAGCCTATTAGTAAAGGAAGGAGAAAAAGAAGAAGCAATGTTATGCAATGTTGTGTAAGCTGCACGTTTTACCCACATTTACTTCAATACGAACTTAAATCATAAATATTCAGTTATCCAACTTTACAAAATTCTCTTAACGTACGGGATTAGGAACTTTCCTTTGAAATGTAACAAATTTCTAAAAAACGCAATGAAAAGTGATGTAATACTAACAAAAAGATGTCAGTATTCAATTATTAAAAGAAAAAATGCTCAAACATCCTACATAATGTAACAAATTTACAATTTTGCACGAAAGCAATACTAACGTCTTCTCCCATAAGAAAGAAAAATATCCGTAATACGCATAAATGCGATTGACGCTGTATCAAATAGATTAATAAACTAATGAAAACTCTAAGTAATTCATTTACACTTTAGAAGATGAAAGAAGCGTCTCAAATGTATTAAAGCGCCAAAATTTCCAGATGTTTTCAAAGCTGATTTTATGAATATCGTAGTACTCAAATTTTATATTACAATGCTCAATAGGATATAAAATTTTGATGTGGTTTCGATTTTTATTTTAATTTATAATAAAAAAGGTAAAATGAATGGAAATTTATTACTCAAATAATATTGTTACCGATAATATTATCTCAAAATTAGAGTTAAATGTAGATTTAATGATTTGCGGAGTTAGCCTTTTCTTATGGAACACGGTTGAGCATCATTTCATCTCAGTAAAATGTCAGATTAAACCTTTTTTATTGTATACTATTTATGTACAAAAATAACTGCAACAAAGTACAATTGGACACAAATAAAATCTTCATCCAGATTATCTTGCTAGAATTTCTTTATTAAACGTTTAATTTTGACCTACCAGTTTTCAGCTTTCATTTCATATACAACGTGGATAGCGCACTGCATCGAAAATACATGTTCCCAAAAAAGAAGGTAGTATATACGAAACGTTTATGAAGAAGTTAACCTACAATGTTAGTAATCCCACGCTAATACCAGTACACTTACTTTTTCATTCTTACCTTCGAACGTACATGTACATATGTAAGCACAGAAGATTATGGGTTCGATTCCCGTTACCGTCTACCTTGTATGAGGTTTTCTTAGGGGGTTTCCTCATACACATGTAGCGGCATGGCCACTGCGTATATGCACACCATATGTGGCTGCTTAGGCGAATGCTGGGATAGTATTTTCCCTCTCAGAACCCTTATGATGCAATCTTGACCACACCCATCCTTAATCCCACCATGCATATATACGTAATGTATGTATATATGCTGGGAATCCATGATTGTGGCGTAAGGAGCTCGGAAAGCTCCTTTTCCTTTTTTCCGCCTGGTCAACGCTGGACGTTCCACCGCCGAAATTATTTTACTCGATTCAATTTAACTCTACTACATACCATCGTAAATTTTTTTTAATATATTGTATAAAACTCTTCCAAATTTTATACCTCGTTTTTCATCATTCCAGTTTAGAAAACAACGTTATAGTGGACCTTTAACAATGGATTTAGAATTATTATCACCTTGGTATCTAATGATTCACACCACTGAATTTTTCCTCATAATTTGACTAAATTAGCAAAGTCAAAGCAAGGATCATTAATAGATAATTGAAACTGGCAACTATTTGTCTATTTAAAGGCACGAATCTGTCGATAGATATTTAGTTTCAGTTTGTACATACTACGAAACACCCTAAAAACGTTATTACAAATTTTAAGTAAACATGGCGAAGAAAGTTTTCGCATGATGGCTTTGTGTATGTGTATGACAAAACTAGTCCAAAAGATGATAAGCTGAAATTTCGGTGATGTTGTAACAACCCATTTTGAGTTGTATTAAAATATACCGTAATTTAGGTTTTTCGTTCATTCAGTTGTAAATATAAGAAAAATTTTTATTATTTTTGCATTATAGCTCGGAGGTAGGCAACTTAATTTGCATTTTGGTGTAACTTAAGTGCATATCTTCTTAAGGGTATAAATGTTTATACTCCCACTTTAAATTATTTTTCTGCTCAAATATTTTCGCGCAATACATCGTTGACTTAACTCTTTGCGCAAATCTTTTCGCGCACGACTACATCGTCTGATATTCTAGGTGTCCATTTTAGTACTTAAGGAACCTTATATTGAGTAGAAAGCCATATTTTTGGAGTTTCCATCTAAATTTTGTGAAAGTGCCATTAATTTGACGGTAAGATATTTTAACGCATTATACTAAAAATTAAAACATTTGCTCTTTTCAGGCACTTTTACTTTCTTTTCTTTTATTTATTTATTTATTTATTTTACTGTTGCGTACGCTTTCATTTTATGATTGCAATTTTTATTTGAAAATTTCAAGAAAATGCATTAAACGGATTATTCAATTTCAAGAAGACAAATTTATAAGAAATAAAATTCCAGTTTGGGTGTGGTTGACAACATAAAAGCATTGTTATTGCAATATATTGCGCAATATTGACACAAGGATTACGTCATCTTGGTTTGCATTTCTGCATTATTTTTTATAATACCAGGGGTTCTCAAGAAGAAGTATTATATTTTGTACAGGTATTTATATTTAATGATTATTAGTATAAGACCAGAATTTTAAGATATATTTTATATAACCCTAATTTAACTGTTAATAAACATAGTCTGTATATTTTTTTATTTTTTACATTTTGATAAAAAATTTTTGTAAACCTCGGTTTAGTTATTCCGAGCATTATTAAAAAATAACTTGGCGTCCGAAATCATTTTTATTAGTGTTACATTGCAATTTTTTTATATTGATGTTCAGTGGAAGTAATCTAGCAGAAATTGTGGTAATTAAGCAAATCAAAAGATTGAACCACCCTACGTTAATCTTCCGATTGTGTCAAAGGCATTATTTTTGGTGAATGGTTTGTATCTCCAGTTAGTTTAACGATTTGTTTTCGGAAAACTTTTTAGTCTTATTTCATTATTATATTATTTAAAATTTATACTACCATCACCACTATATTATACTGGCGCCCGAACAGGGACTTGATATGCTTTCATTACCATTATTGCTGGTTATTTTCGCTCTTATTTGTTTCAGTTTCGATTGTTAGAGTTGACCATTTTAAAGGTATTGTAACAATTTATTATTACGATTTGATATTTTTATTGTGTTTATAATTAGTGAAATTTTATTGTTTGTGTATTGTTCGTTACCATGTCAGATTTGAATTATTTAGTGGATGTTCTACGTAGTGATGAGTTATTAGTAGAGTTAAATTTTAGAAATGTTAATGTGCAGAAAAGTTAACTGTGGATGAGAAACGTAAATTATTAAGACGTAAATTAAATTTAGAAAGGATTGATCCAAATTTATTTGATTCGTACAAGAAAGTTGAAATTCACCAAACCTTCGAACTGGGATTATTAAAAGAAAAACTTTATAACATTCAATCTTTAATACATTTATATAAAATTAAGCCTGAGAGGAGAATACCTTAGACTTCATACTCGTTTATTGCATATTTTGAAACGTTTGAATTACACCACTTTTGATAATGAATTTGAATACCTTAGACTTCATACTCGTTTATTGCATATTTTGAAACGTTTGAATTACACCACTTTTGATAATGAATTTTTGTATTTACACGATCAATTGTTAACTTTATGTAACGAATCCATAGAATTAATCGAATCTATTAACGAAAACTTTGAATTGAATAATAAGGTACCATATTTAGACACTTCTAATATTTCTATGTTAATACTTCAGTTAGTATTCCTGCTGAAGATTTTTCCAAATTAATTCAAAATTTACAAATATCTAAAAGTTCTGTTCTTGTTTTTAAATTAAATCTAAAATTTAATGGTAGTGAAAAAGAAGTTTTTACATTTATTCAAAGATGTGAGGAGTTGCTGATTGCACGAAATATTTCAAAGTCGGAGATGCTTTTATCTGGTATTGATTTATTTTCAGGAAAAGGTTTAATATGGTTCAGAGCTGTTAAGCCATAAATTCATACGTGGGACCAACTTATTTCTAAATTAAAAAGTGACTTTTTACCCGAAGGACATGACGAAGTTTTGTTAGATGATATTAAGAATAGAAAACAGGCTTTTGATGAAACTCTAACCCTTTTTGTTTCCGAGATCGTTAATTTATTTTCACAATTAGACGTTCCTCCTTCTGAGTGTGAACAATTAAAAATTATTATGAAAAATTTACAACCTTGGTTTGCTACTCAGTTAGCTCTAGTTAATGTTAATGATATTTTCCATTTAGTCGAGTTATGTAAAAAATTACAGCAAGTAAAAGCACAGAATTCCAAATTTAAATTTAATTCTTGTTCAGATTCACAGAAACAATCTGAATACAAACCTTCTTCTTCTACATTCAAACAAAATATTAAACCTAAAGTCAATTTTTCTAGTGCTGGTACTAAACCAAAAAATTTAAATTCAACTTTTAATAATTCAAAAATTAATACAGCTAAGTCTTCAACAACATGTTTTAAGTCTAGACAATTGGGTCATACCTATCACACCTGTGACAAAGATGATGATAAAATATTTTGCTTTAAATGTGGTTATTCCGATGTTTCTTTTACTAATTGTCCGAAGTGTAAATTTTCAAAAAACTTGTAAATGGGAAGTGTTCTGTTAGTCTACACATTCCTTATGATTTTTCAGAGGCTGACAAGCTTGTTTTCAAAGAATGGTTAATTACAGTTAATAAATTTTATGGAACTCCAAAAATTTGTTCCAAATTTGTTGAAAAGAATAATGATATTAGACATTTTATTAATGTGAAGATTTTTAATGAAAATTTTGTTGCTTTGTTAGATAGTGGAGCTACCGTTACAATTTTAGGTAAGCCTGCTTTATATTTAATTGATAAATATGATTTAAAATTAAATAGGAATTCACCTTTTTCATCATTGATTATTGCTGATGGTTCTTTAGAATCCATTTTGGGAAGTGTTGATTTATCTTTGACTGTTAATGGTATTACTAAAACTATTTCTGTTATTGTTTATGAATCTATTACTACTGCGATTACTTTGGGAGTAGATTTTTGTCATTTATTTGAAATTGAAGCCGATTTTAGTGAAAATTCTTTTGTTGCAAATTCTGCGGAGACAAATTTTTCAATGATTAAGAGTATTGATGATCTTCATAATGATCAAGTTTTTGAATTTGAAGTTACTGACCTTTTTAAAACCTTATCAACTTCAAAGTTAGGTAAAACAAATAAAGTTTTTCGTTCAATTAACACTGGTGAAGCAATACCAATTAAACAACGTTATTATCCATTATCTCCTGCTATGTTGGAGCATGCAAACAGAGAAATTGATGACATGTTAGAGCAAGGAATTATTAAACCCAGTTCTTCTCCTTGGAATTCTCCAATGGTTTTGGTTCGAAAGAAGTCAGGTGAATTTAGAGTTTGTTTTGATGCGAAGAAATTAAATTCTGTTACAAAAAAAGATGCTTACCCTTTACCATTTTTAAATGATATTTTGGATAAATTAAGAGATTCTCGATATTTAACTTCAATTGATTTAAAGGAAGCTTTTGGCAAATTTCTTTAGACCCTGAGAGTTGTGAAAAAACTGCTTTTACTGTTCCACGTAGAGGATTATTTGAGTATACTGTTATGCCCATGGGACTTACCAACGCACCCAGTACTTTACAGCGATTTATTGATTCAATTTTAGGTCATGATTTATCCCAATCAGTTTTTGTTTATTTGGATGATATCATTATATTTTCAAGTACATTTAAGGAACACCTTGCTATTTTAAGAGAAATTTTTAAAAGGCTTAATGATGCCAAATTAAATATTAATTTAGATAAATGTGAATTTTGTAAACCTCAAGTATCATATTTAGGTTTTGATATCAATAAGAATGGTCTTCACACTGATCCTTCAAAGGTGGAAGCTATTACTAAATTTCCTCAACCACATAATTTTACAGAAGTTAAACGTTTTATTGGAATGTATTCTTGGTATAGACATTTCATTCATGATTTTTCCACAATTTTAGACCCGATTAATAATTTACTGTAAGATTAGAAGAAATCTCAGAAAGTTTTATGGAATACCGAAGCGAACGATTCATTTTTGAAAATTAAATCTTTATTAGTTGATGCTCCTATTTTAGCGAGTCCTGATTTTTCTAAAACTTTTTATTTACAATGTGATACTTCCAATTGCGGTGTTGGATGTGTTTTAACTCAAGGTGATTTAGAGGATGAGGTTGTCATTGCTTATGGTCCTTGTACTTTAAATAAAGCCGAGCAAAATTATTCAATTACAGAGCGTGAGTTACTTGCCGTTATTTTTGGAATTCAAAAGTTTAGACCTTATATTGAAGGTACCCATTTTAAAGTTATTACTGATCATCATTCACTTATTTGGATCAATAATTTAAAAGATCCGTCAGGTCGATTAGCCAGATGAAGTGTTAAACTTCAACAATTTGATTTTGAAGTTATTCATAGAAAAGGTAAATTAAATGTTGTTCCTGATGTACTTTCTAGAGCCCCTTTGTAAGTTACTTCTTTCGAGTTTTCCGTTGTAGATTTAGACGATTGGTATAAGAAAATGTTAACCAACGTTTCTAAAAATCCTGAATTATTTCCAGATTGGAGAGTTGAAGATAATAAACTTTATAAATTTATTTCAAATGATTTAAACATCGAATCCAATTTAGTGGAATGGAAATAAGTTGTTCCGAAATCTTTAAGGAAAGATATTTTACAAAAATTTCATGATGAACCTACATCAGCACATTTTGGTGTTTTTAAAACTTTTTTAAAAATTAAAAAATTTTATTATTGGCCAAAAATGAAGTCCAACATTTCCAAATATGTTAGAAATTGCAATATTTGTAACCAAAGCAAATCTTCACAATTTAATCATTATGGTTTCATGGGTAAAGAGAAAAATGTTTCTTATCCTTTTCAATGTATTTCTATTGATTTAGTGGGTCCTTTTCCAAGATCGAAGAGTGATAATACGGTTTTATTAGTTATTTGTGATTGGTTTACTAAATCTACTTTGATTCACCCTATGCGCAGTGCTACTGCTAAAGGTATTTGTCAGTATATTGAAAATTATGTATTTCTAGTATACGGTGTTCCCCAAATTTGTATGGTGGACAACGGTCTTCAATTTAAAAGTGCACAATTAAGAAATTTAATAAGTTCTTACAAAGTTCAATCCATTTGGTTCAATGCAAGTTAGCACCCCCAAGTAAATTTTGTTGAGAGAGTTAATACAGTAGTAGGTACTGCAATTAGGTCTTATATTAAAGATGGATGGAATGGGATGTTGAAATTCACAAAATTGCCCATGCTATTCGTAACGCTGTACATGTACATGTCTACTAAATTTTCACCTTGCTTTTTGGCATTTGGTCGGACAGTTCCAATTTCTGGAGATTTTTATGGTCGACTAAAGGATTTTAAAAAGGATGATTTATTTATTACTAACCGTGAACAATTACTTCAAGATTTAAATGAACTTTCACCCGTTTTTAAACAAGTTAAACAAAATTTACATGCAGGTTACGAAAGAAATTCAAAATCTTACAATTTGCGACGGCGTCCATTGAAATTAAACGTAGGCGATTTAGTTTGGAAAAAGAATTTTACTTTATCTGATGTGACTAGAAATTATAGTCAAAAGTTAGCTCCAACATTTATTGAAGCAAAAGTTATTGAGGTGTTAGGTCCAACTACGTACCGATTGGCCACCCCTTTGGATAATAAACCATTAGGTGTTTTTCATGTTAAAGACTTAAAACCCCATTAGTTCTTAATTATTTTTCTATTCCTAGTATTTTTGAGATTCTTACATTCTGGTTTTCTTATTTACATTTTTATTATTTTGAAGATTTTTCAAAGTAATTTGATTTTTTGTGCTTATTTCACACATTAATTTATTTTATATTTTTGTGGCTTTGCAAACCATTTACTTTGTTTTTGCTACATTTGTTTAGCACGATTGTTGATATTTAGATCACATTGTGCGATTGTTTTGCCGATTATCTTCATTTATTGGATTTACAATTTGCTATTGTTACAATAGTAAAATTTAAGATAACCATTTTGAGTTTACCTCTGATCGTTATTTAACGTGAAATTTTCAAACTCTTAACCGTTGATAAGAAAACTAGTGATGCTTGTATACATTTTTATTTTTTATTTGATTTATTTATTATGGTTTCCCTCAAATTGTTTCGAAATTCTAGCTTTTGACTATTCCTGATGTGTCTAGTGTTCTATTCTTGGACGGTGCTTGAGGCCTTCGGTTCGCCTCGTGTCAACCTCGATTAGTTCACTTCCCGATTGTGACTTTCTGATTATGACGTTTTGGTGGTTTTAGGAGGGGGGGGGGTTGTTGTGTTCGTAAGAGTGCATCATCCTTTCCTTTGCTACTTCATCTAGATTTCCACCTATTTACGAAACGTGCGTGTTAGTTAGGGGTATGTTTAGTCTTGAACGACGACTGTGGAACAACATGAAACTTGAATCTCGTGAAGGGTAGAGTGGCCTGTCCTGTTCTCCACGAAGAAACATCCTGAGCTAAATTGCCATGGAAATAGTCGTATCTTGGATTTACCGATTTTGACTCACCGAACGTGACTGTGGTAGTTTTTGTATCTTTTATTTAGCTTTGTGATTTTCCCTTTTTATTTTTATTTGCATTTTATTTAGATTTTAGGTATTAGTGTTTGCATTTTACTTGAATTTTAATTAGTTTAACATTTTTTATTTCCTTAGATTTTAGTAAATACATTTATTAGCTTAGTGTTTGGAATCTCCGCTTTGGTGATCTCCGAGTCCAAATTTTAGGAGGGGGTGTGTAACAACCCATTTTGAATTGTATTAAAATATACCGTAATTTAGGTTCTTCGTTCATTCAGTTGGAAATATAAGAAAAATTTTAATTATTTTTGCATTATAGCTATGAGGTAGGCAACTTAATTTGCATTTTGGTGTAACTTAAGTGCGTATCTTCTTAAGGGTATATACTTCTTAAATGTTTATACTCCCACTTTAAATTATTTTTCTGCTCAAATATTTTCGCGCAATACGTCATCGTTGACTTAATTCTTTGCGCAAATCTTTTCGCGCACGTCTGATATTCTAGGTGTCCATTTTAGTACTTAATGAACCTTATGTTGACTAGGAAGCCATATTTTTGGGGTTTCCACCTAAATTTTGTGAAAGTGCCATTGATTTGATGGTAAGATATTTTAACGCATTATACTAAAAATTAAAACATTTGCTCTTTTCAGGCACTTTTGCTTTCTTTTCTTTTATTTACACTTTAATTACATTTTAAGTACGCATTTAATTTTACTGTTGCGTACGCTTTCATTTTATGATTGCAATTTTTATTTGAAAATTTGAAGAAAATGCATTAAACGGATTATTCAATTTCAAGAAGACAAATTTATAAGAACTAAAATTCCAGTTTGGGTGTGGTTGACAAGATAAAAGCATTGTTATTGCAATATATTGTGCAACATTGACACAAGGATTACGTCATCTTGGTTTGAATTTCTGCATTATTTTTTATAATACCAGGGGTTCTCAAGAAGAAGTATTATATTTTGTACGGGTATTTATATTTAATGATTATTAGTATAAGACTAGAATTTTAAGATATATTTTATATAACCCTAATTTAACTGTTAATAAACATAGTCTGTATATTTTTTATTTTTTACATTTTGATAAATTTTTTTTGTAAACCTCGGATTAGTTATTCCGAGCATTATTAAAAAATAACTTGGCGTCCGAGATCATTTTTATTAGTGTTACATTGCAATTTTTTTATATTGATGTTCAGTGGAAGTAATCTAGCAGAAATTGTGGTAATTAAGCAAATCAAAAGATTGAACCACCCTACGTTAATTTTCCGATTGAGTCAAAGGCATTATTTCTGGTGAATGGTTTGTATCTCCAGTTAGTTTAACGATTTGTTTTTGGAGAACTTTTTACTCTTATTTCATTATTATATTATTTAAAATTTATACTACCATCACCACTATATTATAATGTGAAGGACAATGCAAGCCGTGAATTCATACACTCAATGCACATAAATTTGCACTCTCATGATGCATCGACCGCTATTGTGAAGTGATGGCAGTTGTTACGCGTGTAAAGCAACGAACAGAAGAAACTGTTGAGCGAACCAATCGAGTATTTAATCACTGCAGAAAAACCATAAGGAGGACACGTAATGAAATAAACGCTGTACGAGCATATCCAGCATTCTGTTCGAACTAGTTATACCAGAGTTGTGTCAGCAATACGTGCCTGAAGTTGGTGTGTGATTTAGGACCTGGATCAAACCGAATTTTAATTTATGGAAGAGAAGGTTGGCTACAACATTTGTTCGTTTCAAACACCTGGTACGTTGACGGCACATTCAGAATACCGCCTAAAATAGTTAGCGAAATATATGTTATTATGTCGAAAAAAGTTAGTGCACCCAATAGCTTTGCTTCCCAATAAACAGGGGGGGGGGGGGGACTAATTAGCAAATGTTTTATATGGTTAAGGAAAAGTTACCAAATGTGGTGTCACCGTCAAATATAAAATGTGACTTTTGGGAAGGTGCCATATCGGCTTCTCGGAAATGTTTTCCTATACACTTCTAACATCTACTGCACTTGGGTCTTATGCAAGAATCCTGAGGAACTTTCTCCTGTGTTGGAGTGGTTCAAAGACCAAACTAAAAAAATTATAATTAAAATTATTTCATTTTGTTCAATTTTTTATCATGAAGTTTTAATCGTCTGTATGACATAGATTATAGTTTTTGCTTTTACAATGTTGCCTGTTTTCGTAGTGAACTTGATATAAAAGAGGTTGCATAATTAACCTAAAAACAATGTTATTCAAATGATTTCATCTCTTTCAATTTCCATTTTGTAGGTTGGAAGGTCGTATTGTGTTCCACACCAGATATTTTTAAGTTAGCATTTATTTATATGTCTATCTGACATGAAGTTTTAATCGTCCATCTGACATAGATTATTGTTTTTGTTTTCACAATGTTACCTTGTTTCGTTTTGGTATTAAAAATAGGTTTCATAATTATCCTAAAATTAGTATATTAAAGAACAAGACTCATAAGACCATTCTTGAAGCATTAAATCAAGTTTAAAAAATCGAGTGTTTAAAGAATGGGTGCTTCAAGGTCTTATGAAACACGTTTTTTTATGCTATTTTTTGTAATTTGCTATTTTTATGCCGTTTTTATACAAAAATGTTTTCTTTAGTTGATTTAGGGAGTTTTGTGGCGGTTGGTAAAGACTTAATTTTAAACGTAAAACTTTGATCTAGCCGCCTATTGTTTTATCCAAATTCTGTCACAAAACACAAAAATAGAATATACGCAAGCGCGAATTTGCTTACATCAAAGTTTTCCGCTGGACGCATCCTGTTTTTGACACATTTTGTAAGAGTGACGTGCATGACATAATACCGAATAAACTTTGCCAACCTAAAAATTTTTGTGAAATGTTCCGTGAATTAATGGCTATAATGACAGCGGAGATGATGACGTCGCGTTTGGTAATATGTCTATTAAAAAATCAAAATGGAAGCAAATTACAAAAATTATCAATAAAACGATTTCATCTCTTTTAATTTCCACTTTGTAGGTTGAAAGGTCGTGTGCTGTTTCGCACCAGCTTTTTGATAATTAATACGGTTTTCGTTTTCTAAACATGTTATTTGTAATCAACTTAATTTTACAAACTGTTCCAAAAATGCTTGTAAAGAAAATGATTTGTCATCATTTTTAAACTTTTAAAGAAATTCGCCTCTTCCTATACATGGGAAAATAAACATACGATTCTTTGAATGACGAACTTTATTAAAAATTGTTAAATTTTACTTTATTCATTGCAACTAAATAATAAAACAGGTCACATTGACTTGTTAAGTAGATGTTAAAGTTCTGGAAAGCTAACAAAATAAGACTGTAAATCAATAAATTAAGTAAGATATATATAAGGATACTTGTTTAAAAATTGCTATTGTGCACATGAATAAACGATCAGTCTGTCGCCATGTTCAACAATTCTAAGATAAATTAGCCTAATGTGCAAAAAGAATTATGTTAACTAGCAATTTTGTGATCAAAAGCTTAACGATTCAATGGAAATAAGTTTTTGAAAATCTTGAGCTGAACGAAAATATTTAAGCTCTTAGACAAAACATGGTCTTTATTACTTGTGCGTGATTATTGATCAAAACTGATTTAACTGGGAAAACTAATTTATATATGTCGGGTATCTGTAAATAGAGCGTGTATAGGAAAGCTCTCATTTGTCTGAACAGAGAGTTTTCTCTTTCGTATAAGTACATCCTCATATTTCAGATTCAACTTTTTGCGAACCGATTACATTGATACCTACCTCTCGTCCTAAAAGCTCGTAATTTTATCGATGTTATTACAGAAATAAGATTTATTTTGATTAAACTGAGAAGTACAGGTATTATTTCAGCGTTAATTAAAAGCGCAATAACATTATCTGGAAAAATAAATGTAAAATTAACCTTTATTTATCAAAATAATTTAGTAACATTGATCCATCCGTTGATCTAGTCTAATTAAAAAATGTAACATTAATTTTAATAAACTTATGTATTAAACAATACTACGTTATTTACATTGCGATTTATCAGCAAATGACTTTAATTTTCATTTTAGTAATATTACGAAGCAAATTTTATCTGAACTTTCTGCTAGCATTAATAATGCGACTCTGGACTATAACTTTACTACGAAAAATCATTTTTTTTTGAGTTTAAATGTATTTCTCATGTGCAACTACGTAATAGTAATTGTAAAGATATATACGGCTTTAGCACAAATTTAATCAAACGAAACATAAGCGTATTTGTTGGACCATAAACAAAGTTAGTAAATATTGTGATTAAGTCCGGAATGTTTCCGGAATGTCTTAACCCTTTAACGGTCTCTGGTAGCTATATATACCGGAAGCTATTAAGGCACATAATTCAAAGACCGGTTACGCGATTCTCGAACTTATGAAATTAGGCGGTAAGCAGAATGGTGCCTGGTAGGTATATACACCAGACACGTGTAGATTCCGCGCGCATCGAGATTTAGATCAGCTGTGGTAGCATTATATAGCAGTGTCCATTTCCGATACCCTCGTGTCGAGTTTTAGTGCAATTTCTTTGTTTTAATTGTTAAAATATTGTTATTTACGTCTGTGTATGGTCAGTTTGAATTAGGTAAGTTATTTATAAACTGTTTTGCTACAATTGATACTATTGTATTAGTTATCATCAAATTATTTGATCTCTAACACATAAAAATTTTAGATTTATTTTGTTACTGAAACATAACCACAAAAAACAAGATTTTTATTTTGATTCACCAAAATGCCAAATTTCGTTTTATAAAACTTATGTTAGCTGCAAAGTGATAAAAAAATATGTATATTTAGGTTGCCAACAAAACTTTTGCAAACTGTTTCAGCGCTAGGAAAATACCGGGTGTCCGATCAGAAAATGACCATTACGTGTCGTATAAGACTACCTACTATACGATTGTAGGGTTGGGTCACTACAATCTAATTAGCTGATACAGTGTGGCAGTCTATATAGTATATCTTATGAATGCTTTTTGATTTATTTTCAGTATGCCCGGCCAAAAACCGCTAACTGAAGCAGAGTTAGAAGAAATAGCCGCAGATGCTAGCGATATAGATTATTGCGACTCCGAATTCGGAGGAGATGATGACGCTGACGGATCTACCTTTGCAGTCTCTACCTTCATCGTCAAGGAATACATCCATTTCTTCTTCACCCTTATCGGTTGTTGACGCTGAACCCAGCACCTCTTCAAGTTTTACGTTGAGAAAAAAGTCCTAAATGCTACTTTACCGCACGAGAGTGAGGACGAAGAATGTTTTCATGACTCAGATGCTGACCCTGACTTTGACTCAAATGATGCGTTTGATGATCCACCTAACAAGCTTAGAAAGTTTCTTTCTGCATATAGTGAGCCGTCATCCGATGAAGAAATGCAAGAAATAACAGCTGCTTTACAAAAAAAGGTTCCTCCGCTGGCAAGCAATTCTAAATCTGAACAGATTTATTCTTGGTCAAAGAAAAAGGAACATAATTTGAAATTCAATTCATACAATTATACTGAGTCTTCATCAGTGAACATAACGGTCGATTCCTGGAAATCGATAGATTTTTTCAATCTCTATTTCAACAACGTAATATGTCAAACAATAGTTGATGAATCAAATCGATATGAAATCAACGAAATACTGAATTAGAGTTGAGTGTAGAAGAATTCCATGCATTCTTAGGTATATTAGTAGTGATGGGATTTCACAGTCTTCCCACAATAAGATTGTATTGGTCCACAAATATGAACTTTTATGTTGAACGTGTTGCAAAAGTGTTACTCTAAAAAGATTTTTAAAAATCCTAACGACAACGAAAGCATGCCTCAACCAAAAACCCCTAATTTCGATAGCTTGTACAAACTAAGACCATTAGTAGATCATCTTAAAATTGCATTTCAAGCAGTCTTTACGCCATACAGGCATTTATCAGTAGCCGAAATCATGTGTGCTTTTACAGGGCGTACGTCGCTCAAACAATACATGCCTATGAAACCCATAAAAAGGGGTTTCAAAATATGGACATTCGCATGTTCTAGAACAGGATATCTACTTAATTTTCAAATTTATCAGGGAAAAACGGAATCAATAGAAGAAAATATGTTGGGTGAACGTGTGGTACTAGAGCTTTCTAAAAATTTCCAAAACCGTGGATACTGCTTATATTTCGATAATTTTTTTATTACAATTCCACTTATGCAAAAACTTTTAAACATAGGCATCCTTGCTTGTGGTACAATGAGGCAAATTACAAAGAATTTTCCAAAACACTTGTTGCGTATTGATAAGGATTATTGTCAGAATGAATCAGAATCAGTTGCTGCCGGTGATTTGTTAGTGTATAAATGGAAAGATCGTGGGAAAAATTGTGTATCCCTTGTAAGCAATATACACGATTTCAAAGCAAAAACCCAAGTCTTACGAACAAATAACACAGGACAAAGAGACACTGTTTCGTGCCCCGAAGCTATTGCTAATTATAATAGGCATATGGGAGGGGTAGATCTTTTTGAACAGAATCATGCATACTACTCGATCGCTTGGAAATCTCGACGATGGTGGCTTAAAATTTTTTATTATCTCGTAGATGCTGCAATAGTTAATAGCTACGTACTCTATAAACAGACAGTAAAAAAGGAAAATCCCAGTGCTAAACCTATGACAGCTCTGCAGTTTCGAAGTGAGTTAGCAGATCAGTTAACTGGAACTTTTTCTCAAAGAAAAAAAAGGGGACCTCCACCTAAGAAGTCCTCAACTGTCGGCGCTCATTTACCAATCAAGGGAACCTACCGACGCTGTGCGCTTTGTAGTTCGTCAAAAAAGAAGCAAACCCGGTGCAATATCATATGCCAGACTTGTAATGTTGCTTTATGCAAGGATTGTTTTGTACCATACCACTCAAAATAACTATTTTTTTGCATGTACCTTTTTTGCAATAAAGATTTGATTTTTCAAGAAGTATAAGTATTTATTTTCCTTTCTCCTATAAATGCTATAGAAACAACTGGGTCGCTTTTTTTGTTTGGTAGTTATAGCTACCACTGCTCAATATGTATTAGTGTATGGCCTAAATGGTCAGTGGTAGCTATATCTACCTACAGCTACATCCCAATTGGCTGTAGGAGATTTTTTTAAAGATTTTTGCCTGACTGCTGACAGCCCTTTTAATTCCACCAAAAATAGTTTTGCCCGTTAAAGGGTTAAAGAAGCATTAATGTTATCCTTTTTTAAGAAAGGAGATGATGCTAATGATATAAACAACTACAGGCCTATTTCGATTCTTCCTGGTTTTAGTAAAATAATAGAAAAAATTCTTTATAAACAGATAAGTGAATTTTTTTAAAGTAATCAAATTTTTTATAAACAGTATGATTTCAGGAAGAAGAGTTGCACATCTGATGCAATAAATGCATTTGTCAACAACACCCAAGAATGCTTTGAGAATGGTCAATATACGGTGGCAGCGTTTCTTGATTTTTCCAAGGCTTTTGATTGTGTAGCTCATACAATAATAGCACGGAAGCTGAAATCTATATATAATTTCAATGGCATAAGTGTTGCTTTAATTGCGTCCTTTTCAAAAGATAGATATCAATGTGTACGTTTTAAGGATGTTTTATCCAATAAGCTATCTATTAAACGTGGTGTTCCACAAGGGTCTGTTTTAGGTCCCTTATTATTCTTGATCTATATAAATCCTCTACCCCTAGTGTTACCTAATAGTATAAAATGTATACTATATGCAGATGATGCTACTTTGGTTTGCATCAGCCCAGATTACAATAGTGCTGTTTTAAATGTTCAAGACTGTATCCGAAATATAAAAAATTGGTATATAAACCATAAGTTAGCTCTTAATGATTCGAAAACCACTATCATGGTATTTTCCTTAAAAAGGGGTAGCACTGATCTTATGAACTCTCAGGTCTCGCTTTTGGGATGTGCAATTGATTCACATTTGAAGTTTGATACTCAATGCATTAATATAATAAAAAAGTCAATACATCACTTTTCTTACTAAGAAAGTTACAGAGTTGTGTGTCACTGAAGGTTATAAAAACTGCATATTATGCTTTAATACATAGTGTTATATCTTATGCAATCTTGGTATGGGGCCAGAGCTTTCACTGGCAAAGTGTATTTAGGCTACAAAAAAAGCAATTAGATTAATAGCTGGTTCGGATTACTGAGCAGACAGTCGCAACTCATTTGTTGATTTGAAAATTTTAACTTTCCCATGCTTATACATTTTAAAAGCGGTTTGTTACGCAAGAAAAAATTTAGATGCAGCTGTTCTACAGTCGGATATCCACCAGTATAGCACTAGACAGAGGGAACAAATAAGAATCAAATTTTGTAGACTGAAAAAAACCCAAAAGGGCTCAATGTATCAATCAAAATTATTATTTAATTGCATTCCTGCTCATATTAGAGTTCTATCTGAAACCATGTTCAGGTAAAGAATGAAAAGTCGCAATATTAATCAACTATGGCTGTGTTTGTTATATATGCAATACTGTTTTTGTAGCGATATTTTGTATATTGTACTGTTTCATTTTAACTATATTGATCAATGAGTTATAACTTGAGTTGTAATTGTTATATGTAACTGTTCTTGTGATCGACTTTTAAACTTGATGCATAGACTTTGTAAACGTGTCTAATATCCTAACTGTGATAACAAGACAAATAAAGATTATTATTATTATTATTAATATTATTATTATTATTATTATTATAATAATAATAATAATTATTATTATTATTATTATTATTATTAAGGTATGAACGTATAAAAACTTATATAAAATTAACAAAAAGGAAAACTTGAATTAGTCATAAAAGCACAAATTCTTAACAAATTTTAGAAATTTAATAGGATTTATTGAAAACATTTACCTATGTTATACCGGGTGTCAATGAGATTCTGTCAAGGGCGTTACTTTCATCAAGTTAGTTATATTGTTTTGAAATTATGGGAGATTACGTGGTTGCGTTAAATCTACAATACGTAGATTAAAACAATAACTGTCACTTCCGGTTTCACTTTTTATTTTAAATAAGTAAATAAATATCTCATTTTTTGATTCTATGTAAAAAAAAATGGTACAAAACATGTATTACACCCTATACCTATCTGTGGCAGTTTCTGAAAAAATGACAATTGAAAAGATTAAAATAATTATGAGTAATGTCATTCCGATAGAAATCAAACTCGGTTATTGAATTGTATATTAAAAAGCGATTCATAACTCTCGTCTAGGACGACAGTGACAATAGTACAGGATTGTCCAAAAAGATGTTACCACTTACATGGGATTGACTGTATATGTGAAAAACACATAATAACACACTATGTACACACGTCCAAATCAAGCTAGTGCACTCCTTCGACCTGTACACCTGCGTTAGCAATGCATGTTTCAAGTTTTTGTACCACACAGGCCATTGCTCGTTCACACATTTCTGTAGGTATAAGGTGGACGACTCTTGTTATGCGTTCATTAATGTTAGTAGGTCTTGTAGGATACACGCGTTCTTTCACCATTCCCCATAGCCAGAAATTACATGGAGTCAAATCTGGTGACCGTGCTGGCCAAGCCAAAGGTCCACCTCTTCCAACCCAGCGTGCACCAAATTTTTTATTCAGGTAATGTCGAATTATTAAGGAAAAATGTGGATCTTGCTGGAAGTAAACTGATGTTAAGATACGGAGGGAAAGATTATCATCAACAAAATTTTGCAACATATCTAGGTAAGAATCTCCCGTTACGGTCTGACCATTGAAAAAATATGGACCAAGTACCCCAAAATACCGCACCATACGTTAACTTTCGGAGTGCCTCAAGTGTGCTGTCTTAACTCATGTGGATTGTCTGTACTCCAAATGATACAATTGTGCGTATTCACGTTGCCGATGACATGAGATGTGGCTTCATCCGACATAAAGAACACAACATTAGGGTTTATGTGCACCATCTCTAATAACACCTCTGCAGGTCGTACACGAGCAATTTTATCAGCGTCAGAAAGGGCCTGTATCAGTTGAATGTGGTACGGTTTCATTCCCAGATCGAGGTAGAGAATTCTTAAAACACTTGTCTGCGCGATTCCGGTTTCCAATGCTAATCTCGTACTTGACTTTCCTAGGCTCCTAATCAATGTGCCTTGAACATTTATGATGTTATCTTCCGTTCGAATAATTCTTGGACGTCCACTCTTTCCTTTACAGTCATTGGTCACAGACCCGGTGAGTACAAATTTTTCATGCAGTCGACGGATAGTTAAACGGCTTGGAGGGTCCTTATCAAACCATTGCTGGAATCTGTACCTTAATATTGAGGGCGACCGAAACACTTCCATCCAAGCTGCTACCTTCCTTCTCTCTTCCAAAGCAAGTCGGGTGGCCATCTCTAGTCTACAACAAAAGAAAATTTGGAATTATGTCAATTATGTAAATCCCATCTAAGTGGTAACATCGTTTTGGACAACCCGTATATTAAAAAACAAGTTTCATAAGACCAGTCTTCAAAGTCTTATGAAACACGTTTTTTTTTATTTTTTGGAATTCAACTTTTTCTTAACAAAAAATTTTACTTTTTACTAATTTGATCTTGTCGCCTTTTGTTTTATCCAAATTCTGTCACAAAATACGAAAATGAGTAAAAAGATCCCTGAATTAATGGCTATAATGAGATCGGAGATGATGACGTTGCGTTTCTTAATATGCCTATTAAAGAATTAAAATGGAAGAAAATTACAAAAAGGTCATTATGGAACGAGTTTTCTAAAATATTTTTAAAGTAAAACATTATAAAACCCATTTGACATTTATCACTTAAAAACAGAGCTGGGGCGATTACAGGTAAAAAGTAATCAATTATATTTGCTGTAACCAGTAATCGGGGGCAATTACTTTTTTAGCGAGTAATCAGTAATCGGTAATCGATTACAATTTACATGTAATTGGTAATCGTTTCCGAATTTGTAATCATGATTACCGCACTCCTAAAAAAGCACGATTACTTTGTGTAAATCACGATTACTTTGTGCAAGCGCGATTACTTTGAGTAAGTACGATTACGTTATGAAACATGGTTACCTTGGGAACATGTGAATTGTGACAACAAATGTTTTTATCGAGGCTCTTATTCACTCTGTCAGCGTGGTGATGGGGCGAGATTGCGACAAAACAAATGATTTTGGTCACATCAGAAAATCGTACGAGTTTATACGATATCGTAAGAAATATTTGTAATTGTAAGTATTGTAACTATGCACATAAATGTACGCATTTGTTTTAGTCTGATTATTTCGTACGTATTCGTACGATTAGTTTTTCGTAGGAACTTACTAACTTGCATTCAATTTAACCGCTGCCAAATAAGTTGTTTTTTCTTACGAATTCATAAGAATAAATTTGGTAGTATTTCGTAATTTTCAAATAATAAACAGTATTTTTGTACTGTCTTACTTTTATTATAATACGTTTCGTTCCTATCCTATTATAAAAATACATAGAACATAAATATATTATTTTGAATTTTCTATTTATGTCTGTTTATACTTGATATCAAATAATAGGTTTGTTCTAGATGAACTCCGAATGTTACGCATTCGTAATACGAAAAAAATAAACTTTTAAACTAGGTACCTACACTTCTATGAAAAATTGTAAGTACTTTTTTCGTATTACGCATGCGTAACAATCCGGAATTTATATGGAACAAACCACGTATCACCACACCAGACTAGGTATATCGCATTATTCACATTTTACAAAATTTTACATTTCCTACTAATCTGCCATTCTGCCAACTACGAAGCTTTCAGTGGACTGGCCTATGATTCCTACCCAACCAAGCTACAATTTGTCCTCTGTCACATTACATGCACAACCTGTTAAATTTCTACTCCTACTGTCGTAGATAAATTAGCTATAAAATTGTATACTATATACTATACTGTAATATAAATGTACAAATGATCAAATCAGACCATGACCATACAAGTTTATCTTCAAAAAACTTAGAAATTGGTGCGTAGTGTAGTACGGATAGTGGATGTGCAGATTACAGAACGAGACATGACGGGTGAGGGTGGGGGTTCTTTTAGTTGCCCAAGTAGGGTCAGTGTTAGACAGAGAAACTATTCGGAAAAAATAAATGCAAACAAAGTTAAACACTGCTTGCAGTGTACGAATTTTGTGCGCATCTCGTGGGCGTTATTTTTGAGTGGTCACGACTCGTTCTGTAATATGTTAAAGAGGCTAAATTGTTATAGGAGGAAAGCTTATCTCTAAGGTCGCGGGTAAGGCATCAGACTTAGCGCAAGTAACCTGGTGTGACTTAGAATTAGATGAAAACGACATACTCCAAGTGCCCAATAAATTAATCACTTTTGTAATCGGTACTGGGATTACTTTGCGATTACAAACGTAATCAGTAATCGATTACAATTTTGAAGAGTAATCAGTAATCGGTAATTGATTACTGTTTGAGCAACGTTATGAACTAGATCTTGAAATAATTGCCCAACAGGAAACCATAATGTTCACTCGAAAAGAAAACAATCACCTTCACCTGAAATTCCACTTCAAAAATTTCTACGCAAAGCTCACACTTACACTTAAATAAAATTTTAAGCTTCATTTAGAATTCTCAGGATTACGATAACTAAACTCAAAATTTATTACACCTTTTCGGTGTAAACTTCAACGTAAAATTACTTATTCAATTAACAAAAAAATAACTGGTCAACACGGTCATTAATTATTCAATTTAAAATGAATATTTGTCACAACAAAAATAAGCAAAATGCGATCGAATGTTTAAAAGTTTCAATAATTTAATAAACGGCACTTAAAATTCAATAAAACAAATAATCAAAACTTACTTTACATTTTTGGATGTGAATAGCTTTAATTTCGGTAACGTTTAATTTTATCGAACTAAAATCAATGTACTTTTAATTTGGTGAAGGTAAAGTAAATGTCCAGAAAAATTACACTACAAATTTCTATATTAAAATTAAGAGGCAGCATAAAAAATATACAAAAGGGCAAATGCAATCAAAGAAACATCCCCTAGCAACGGGGCATAAACAAAAGTAATTTTCTAAAAACACAAAAAAACTAATAACTGAAAAGGAAACAAATAAAGCTGCGTCACCTATAGAGCAACTGTCGCTAATGACAAGTAGAAGTAATCTTAATTACTTCTTCCTGCGTAACATAATTAATACATACATATATACTGATAACAATGAAGGGTATTATCTACTGCAAGTGTGAAATTTGTTACGGTATAAACTGGCAGTAAAACGGGATGACAGATAAAATTGGATTTTGCTCGACTAGTCAGCGGCTGGGGTGGATTCGGTGTAGTAAATTTTTCGCTCAAGAGGATAGCTTACCGTAAATAAGTCAAAGTAGGGGTTGAAATTGACATAAAAACCGGAAAAGGGCGCCAGAGCATTTGAAAGGGGTTAAAATACCTAATTAGGTCGGTTCACAGCTCGCTCAAAACACTCAAATAACTCGCTTACCTGAAACTAATCCTTGCAGGCGGTCTTGGAACCAGCAGATCTTCGCTAACCTGGAAGGCTTCAAATATACTTACACGCTTATCTAAAATAATTGCGTACGGCAAAATTAATAAATCACTAATTTGATCAAAAACAATAATTCTATTGTTACGTTACTCAATAAATCTGATCCTCAGTGAAATTTCACTTCAATAAAAAAAAGGCTCTCAATTTAATTCTGTTCACAACCAGTCGTTATTAACTCAATCTTTCCGTCATAAAATATGCCCAAATTCAAGAAAATTATTCAATGCATTAATTCATCAACCTTTAAACGTTAAGTTAAAATTCGATAAACAATGATATCTTTCGAACGTAATTACTTTGTTCCAAATAGACATACACATAATGACGTTAATGCAAATATCCACTTAAAAAAACCTTAAAATGCATCTAAGTATGGTACTGTACAACAAATGGGTTCACAACTGGAATCACATTAAAAAAAACCAAAAGTTCGCTAACCTGAAGATATGTATATTATAAAATCACCACCTTCGAAATAATCACACAATTTTAAGTGGTAAGACTAGCTAGTGTCTTTGTCGGCATAAACCACATCAAAGGAAAATGCACAAAATGTTTACATGGACTTCCTACGGCTCTTTTGTTGTACAGTCACTGTACAACAAAACTAGTCACTAGGTAAATCAAACACTGACAACTTTCCTTATGGACAAACTGCACTTACTTGTAAGTCAGTCTCGTGATGGTTGAACAACTATATGATCCCTTAATGGGTTGTTAGGCCAGGAAACCACTACTACGGAAGTTCCTTCAACACGGACTGTGTATAACGCCCTAACGAAAACTTCTGAACCCTTCTACGTCTAAACTATCTCTCCCTTCGTAGAAAAACATTTTTCGCCAGATTGGTTTTTTATAAAATACCTCGACCATAAAAGAGGCGTTTAGATTTATAAACATGCCCACAGGGGCTATGTTAGAGTGTGGTTAGGTCAATACTTCAGACATCCCCGAAGATGTCCGATTCTACCGAACATTGACGAGCACGCTTCGCACAAGACCAAAGGCTAGCTACGTTCTGGCGTCTTAGGAGAAAATACCTCGACCATAAAAGAGGCGTTTAGATTATAAACATGCCCCAGGGCTATGTTAGATGGCTAGGTCAATACTTCAGACATCCCCGAAGATGTCCGATTCTACTAACATTGACGAGTACGCTTGCGCACAAGACCCAAGGCTAGCTGCGTTGTCGTTTCTCGTGTGTTTCGCTCTTTAAAGTGTAACTGTCATCGAGTGAGCATTACTATAATGTATTCTCCTGTTTATGAGCCAACATCAGCGGACATTAGAGATTTTACTGACTTGTTAATAAACTATTACAACATAACCGTTCAAGATAATGATGAAAGCGATGACGTGGTTGACCTGGGTGTATCTCACATCCAAGATGATGGTTCACAGAAGAGAAAGAAGAGCGATGAGGTAGGGGGGGAAGGGCAAATCTCAAAATCATGATGATGATGATAAGGACGACTCACGGTTCAAGAAGAAGAAAACCGATAAAGCATGTTATTAAATAATAATGATGTATTGTTGTTTATAATAATAATAATAATATATTTTCAAAACGTTAAGCTTTCCTTCGGTTTTGTTAATAAACCTGTTTTTTTCCTAGCGGTGCTCCACCGTCTTGATTCATGTTTGCAAGTTTACAAGTTTTTCGCTTTAGCGTGTTTTCGCTCTCTCGTGTGTGTGTGTGTGTGTGTGTGTGTGTGTGTGTGTGTGTGTGTGTGTGTGTGTGTGTGTGTGTGTGCGCATACGTGCGTGCGTGCGAGCGTACGTACGGGCGTGCGAACGCGCGTACGTGTGAGCGTGCGTACGTGCGAGCGTGCGTACGTTCGTGCGTACGTGCGAGCGTGCGTGCGTACGCACGAGCGTTCGCACGTGCGTGCGTACGTGCGACCTTGCGTGCGAGCTTGTGTGCGTGCGTGAGAGCGTGTTTTTTCGTTTGATCCTCGTGCTAAAGCAGTGCTAGTCGATTGTATGTAGTTGTAGGCCCTATTGTGTTGACTAAGAGCTATAATTGGAAGCGTTGCTTGCTATACCATGGCCGTGGAGTTATGTTTAATTAGCTTTTTTTTTGACAGATGTATTTATTTATGATAAGATCAGGCTTGCATGTAAAGTAATATAGAGGTGAAACTAACTAGCTAATGTGTTTTGCTGCTACACGTATCACAGTATTGAAGATTCTGTTTATGTATTAGAAAAACGTATTACAGCTTCGAATCAGAGTGCAGATAAAAATTGAAGAAAGTGAATTCGGTACAACTTCGGCGAGCAGACTTAAAGGTTTTAAGTGTGTACAGCATTCCCTGAGCAGCGTTGAAACCATTTAATTTAGAGCTAACCTCGTGTCCATGTAATAATGTCTGATAAACTATTAGGGTTATTAGCTTGCTTTATAGGTTACAATATAATCGTTCAAGGTACAGATGATGAGGAGATTGTATCTCAAAAAAAATCTCATTTGATCACGTGAGATGTGTATAGCTTTTCTTAAAAATACCTGCGAGGCTGTCTCATTCAAAAATCTCATGCAAAAACATCAATAATCGTTAGCAATGTAGCTGTTCCGCTATTATGTTTACTTAATGTACCACTAGTATAGCTTTTTTGATATCGAGAGAAGAAGCAAGATTTCGAACGGTTGTAGTATTTCCAGAGCTCTATCGAAATCAATTAAATTTAAGAATAATCCCATCTCTATGTAATAATAATAGACGTAGTATAAAGTTACATATTTTTAAGTATTTAATATGTAATCACTGTATAATGAGTTTTTTATTATTATGATGCAACATTAGTGGTATTAGACGTTTTTAAAATATTTGTGTTTTGAATGTAAATTTTTTTGTAAGTACAACATAATTATTAAATACGAATTCAGGTTTTTCTGTATTACTTTCTAAATAGTTAATGTCCGGTATGTAATCGAGTGTTTTATATTCTGCCATTCACAAAGCGTGTTTTAGTGATGTACGTTGTATAAAAAATTCAGTTTAGCATATGACAGCGTTGAAGGAAAAACTTCTAAAGGTGAGCGTATTATTTTTAATCTATGTTTTTTTTTACCTGATATTGCTAACAAAAATACCGATAAAGATTTTTAAAAATGCATTATCATGCTTATAGGATAACGTCATAAGATCCGCTCTACAAAAATAGTAAGTACGCATTCGTGGATTTAAACTTATAGTTATTGTTAATTCACCTATATAATAATAATAAACCATTAAAACCTTTTGAC